>QJPP01005232.1:0-78677 GCA_003996215.1 Jaltomata sinuosa
TCCTGCAGGTTCCTTTCCACGAGAGCAGTCTACGACTCATGACTTGAAGCATGGATCGTGGAATTGAGTCATAGATCTTAGAAAGTTTTCTCCTTCTCTGATCATGTTCCACGGGCAAGAATCACGACTCGTGAACATGTCCACGGCTCGTGGAAACCTTTCGTAGAACTCATGGTATATCTTTATCTTCAGTACTCTTTCCACGGCTGACTTCCATGACTCGTGGAAATGTTCACGACTCATAAGATCGAGTCGTAGAAGTCAGTTTCAGCCCAAAATGTCAATCTTTTTCTGCACTTAGTCTCCG
This sequence comes from Jaltomata sinuosa, assembly GCA_003996215.1. Classification (NCBI taxonomy): domain Eukaryota; kingdom Viridiplantae; phylum Streptophyta; class Magnoliopsida; order Solanales; family Solanaceae; genus Jaltomata; species Jaltomata sinuosa. Next base: position 308 of record QJPP01005232.1, read on the forward strand.
AACTATGTTTTCCGGCACAAGATTCAAAAACACATCAAAGCTACTAGAAATCGCTAAAGAACATACTCCAATTCCAAGTTTTAAACATAAAAAATGTCTCAAACCCATGGCACATCAATGTCCTATACTCACAAAAGGAAAGCAAGTGCAGAATCAATATACAACTACAGTGTACTAGTAGGATCATCAGCCAACTTCAACAAACAATATATATACAATAAATCATAACTGAGTAAAGCAGTACGACATGTAACAACAACCAGTAATATAATTCCAGACTCTCAGTCTATCTCTCCACTTATCAAACATATGAATCAAGTTCCACAATCATTTAAGCAACGAACAATAACAATGAAACTTATCCTTTACACATTCCCTGGACCATCTAAGTTTCCCTAGACCAACACCTAAGTGTTAAAATGTAATTCCTGGTCCACCCCAGGACCATCCCCACATTTAAGTGGAACAACCTGGCCTCTAGGATCAATATAATCAATCACAGATTCAATAATCAACTCGGTCCTCTCATGGAACCATCGACAAACACAGTCAATAATAAATAATTAAACCCGTACCAGGCGTGGTACCTGAGCCAACCAATATAAAACCTGTACCAGGCGTGGTATCCAAGCCAACCAATATAGAACCTGTATCGGGCATGGTACTTGAGCCAACCGTTAGTATCCCGTACTAGGCATGGTACCCGAGTTAATAGTTTGTATCCCATAACAGATGTTGTACCCGAGCCAACCAAATGCCACAAAAAATCCAACAGTCAACAATCAATGAACAGAAATACATTTGTAACACCAATAAGCAACCAACCCCAGTTTATTTCACATAATTGACACCCGGACACTTAGAAATTCATGAATTCATTCCCTAGACATGCAAGGCACATACTTTACTACGTTAAAGTTACATGCAGACACATTACATTAGGAAAATAATAACCATCAGCTACCTCGAAAAGCCTAAAACTTTACTTGACCGGAGCCTTCCCATTTTTGAAAATTTTCGCTTGTTCTTGGTCTAAAAATAAGTATATAATATACTAAAATCAGTCCAATAACCTAAAATTATCCAGATTATGCAAAAATCTTAATCCCCAGGCCAAACCATAATCTTTCCACCAATTTCCAGGCTTTACCACCATTAATTCACTCTGAACTACCATTTTTACGGTTACATTTAGCGAATAATGGTGTTTTAAACATGCATAAGCGATAATAATCATAACCCACAAATCCTACACCTAGAATTCCCTTTTATCCATCGGATTCTACATTCTTAGATTAACCCAAACCTTCCCCCAAACCCGTAGTTAATGATTCTACTACGTAAGAAACATAGTACTAAGTTAGGGGAGTGAAATCCTTACCTTTAGTACAAAATTTAGTGAAAAACTGCCTTGAAATTGTCAAAATTGCCTTAGCCCTTCCCCAAAACGTTCTTCAGAAATTCTAAATATTTTTGGAGAAGTTTTTGCATTGATCCATGACTTCTTTTTCTATAGCAATCCGTACACCGCTATAGTGGCATCGCTGTAGCAAAATCAAGCGCTATGGCAGTGTTGATCGACGTTAACTTCCGCTATAGCGAGAATTTCTCTGCTTTAGTGGTGGCCGCTGCAACGCAGTGTCAACCGCTATAATCTTCTATAGTGGTTAACACGGGATAAAACCTCGGAAAATCCCCCAAAATGCTTATTTTACAACACACCTAAAATCCTGACGTTCTGGAACAACCCCTTCACGTCAACCTTAATACCGGGAGTTCTACTTACCCAAATTCATTTTTGAAAAATCCCCTGGACTCCTTAATGTCTTAGATAATGGAAAAGCTAGCTTAACAAAAGATGTATTACTCAATCTTCACCCGGATTGCCCTAGACCATACCTCACTCAGAAACCCTCCAAGACTATCCTAGCCCAAAATTTCTAACTCCCAAACTCGAAAGTTTTCTAACCCAAAACTTGGCATAAAAGGTTTACACATAATGACAAACCCGGTTATTACAACAGATACCAATTTATCCATCGTTCATCCCCAAATGTTCAAACCCCAAAAAGATGATCTAAAAGAGATAAAATGTAGTACCTGAATCCTCAAACAAGTGAGGGTACATGTTTCGCATGTCCTTCTTGGTTTACCAAGTGGCTTCCTCAATCATACGATGCTTCCATTGAACCTTTACTGACCTGATCTCCTTTGTCCTTAATTTTCTAACATCTCGATCAAGAATCACAACTAGCTCCTCTACGTATTGAAGATCCTTGTCTAGAAAAATGGAATCCCATTTGATAATATATTCTCCATCTCCATGGTATCACTCCAGCATGGATACGTGGAAGACTGGATGGACTCCAGATAAACTGGGCAGTAGAGCTAACCCATAAGCCACTAGCCCTATAATCTTGAGAACCTCAAATGGACCAATATACCAATGGCTGAGCTTTCCTTTCTTGCCGAATTGCATAATCCCCTTTATTAGTGACACTTTCAATAATACCTGCTCACCAACCTGAAATTTCATGTCTCTTACCTTGCGATCTTCGTACTTTTTCTGCCTGCTTTAGGCTGCTAGTATCTTAGTTTGAATTCCCCTCACTTTTTCCTGAGCCTCCCTCACCAAGTCCACGCCCAAAGGTTACACATCGCCTACCTCAAACCACCCTACGGGTGATCTATATCCTCTCCCATAAAGTGCCTCAAATGGTGCTATGTCAATACTGGCATGATAGCTGTTGTTGTATGAGAACTCACACAATGGGAGAAACTGGTCCCAATGACCCCCAAAATAAATCACACATGCTCTCAGCATGTCCTCCAGTACCTGGATGGTCCTCTCCAACTGGACGTTTGTCTAAGGATGAAACACTATGCTGAAAGTGAGTTGGGTGCCCAACTCTTTGTTCAACTTACCCCGGAACTTGGAAGTAAACTGCGTGCCCCTGTTTGAAATGATAGAGAGTGTCACCCAATGCAATCTCACAACCTCCTTAACATAGATCTTAGCCAACTGTTGCGAGTTATAGTCTACCCTGATCAGAATGAAATGAGTTGACTTGGTCAGCTTGTCCACGATGACCCAAATGTAGTCATACTTCTCCAAGTTCCTAACCCCAAAATCCATGGCTATCCTTTCCCACTTCCACTCAGGAATGGGCATCCTCTGAAGTAATCTCACAGGCCTTTGGCATTCATATTTAACTAGTTGACAGTTATGACACTTAGACACATAGTTAGCTATGTCTTTTTTCATCCCAAGCCACCAATAAAGTCGCCTCAAGTCCCGATACATTTTTGTTATGCTCGGATAAATCGAATACCGTGAACCATGAGCCTCTGCCAACACATTCTGGGTCAAGTCATCAACTCGAGGAACACAAATCCTCCCTCTGAAGCCCATCACCCAACCAGCGTCCAATGTGGCATCCCTAGACTCTCCGGATATCACTTTGCTCTAAAGCTTGTTCAATTATGCATCCTAAAACTGTTTGGCTTTAATTTCCTCTATGAACATGGTTTTAACCTTAATACTGGCCAACATCCCACCCTGTTCTAAAATGACCAGTTGCATGAATTTATATTCTAGTGCCTGAATCTCCCTAGTCAAGGGTCATTTGGACACCTCCAAACAAGTAAAACTGCCTATGCTAACCGCTTTCCAGCTCAATGCGTCTGCCACTATATTAGCCTTGCCTGGATGATACTGGATGGTTACACCATAGTTCTTTAACAAATACATACACCTTCTCTGCCTCAGGTTCAAATCCTCCTGAGTAAATATCTGTTGCAAGTTGTGATGGTCTGTGAACACTTCACACTTGATACCATAAAGATAGTGTATCCAAATCATTAGCGTAAAGACAACTGCTTTTAACTCCAAGTCGTGGGTCGGGTAATTCTTCTCATGGGGCTTCAACTTCCTTGAAGCATAAGCTATCACATTCCCGTCTTGCATTAACAAAACACCCAAACCCAAATGTGAAGCATCACAATACATAATGAAATCTTTACCTTCAACCGGCAATGCAAGAATAGGAGTTGTGGTAAGAAGTGTTTAATATTTTAGAAGCTCTCCTCACACTTGTCGGAACACACAAAAGGTACCTCCTTTTGAGTCAATCTTGTCCAATGAGTAGCAATGGATGCAAAATCCTTGACAAACCTACTGTAGTAACCCGCAAGTCCTATAAAACTTCTAATCTCCGTCACCGAGCTAGGCCAGACCTAACTCTTAATTGCCTCAATCTTTTGGGGATCCACCATCACCCCCTTTTCTGACACCACATGTCTTAAGAAGGCTACTGAAGTCAACCAAAATTCATACTTGGAAAACTTGGCATATAACTTCTGGCACCGCAAAATGTCCAAAACAATTCAAATATATGTCGCATGCTCCTCCTTACTCTTGGAATAAATCAGAATGTCATCTATGAGAATAATGACGAACAAATCCAGATACAATTTGAATGCCCCATTCATCAAACTTATGAATGCCGCCGACGCATTTGTCAACCCAAATTATATCACCAGGAACCCACCAATGAACCACTGCATTCTGTCAGTTCATCTAGAACCCCTCACACTCGTACTAGAAAAAGACAAAAGGATGAAATTCTCCATAATTCTCTGAAGGCGAGCAAGAAAAAGAGGCCTACTTCTGCCTCTGGGACTGCTATCTCCAGGGATGATTTGCTACTCAGCAAAGTTCATCACAACAAAGTGGTGAAAAAGACCCTTCCCAAAGAAACCCCTCCACATCCAACATGGGCTCTTCCTACCACCAAGTCCACCCTAAAGAGGACTTCCTCAGCCTCACCATCTAAAAGCTCTAGAAAATCCACACCTTTTTCTACCTCCAGACCATCGAAATGAGTTACCCAACCCGTTCTATCACACCACTCTGTCTCTCACTCTGACTCCACCGATAATGAAGATGTCTCTCCTGTTGACCCAACAGATATCACTGATCCCAAGCTGATTTACACCCTTCATTTTTAGAGAAGGGCCATTATACGTGAGAGGGTTGTCACTGGATTTGGGGGCCCTGAAATGGGCATTTTATTATCATCCTGAGGTGACTGAGTTCTATACAAATGGGTCAGAAAAGGGATCCATGTTCTCGATGATTGTGCGGTGTGTCTTTGCATTTGGTTGCTGAAGATATCTCCAGAATTATGCAGGTTCCCACTGGAGGATATGATCATTATGTTAAGGGTCAGTTGCCTCCCTTGGACCACATGGCATCTTCCTTAGATATCTCCAGAAAGTTCTCTGGGAACCCCACCTTTACTCAGCATAGAAGGGTACTAAAAAGGGAAATATCCCTTTTTCATCCCCTCTATTTTGATGTGATTCACAAGATCATCACCCCAAGGAAGGAACAAATAACTGAGGCTAACTATCTTTACTTGACACTCATGGAGCTCCTGGATACTGAAGTCAAGATAGATTTTCCTAGTTTAGTGATCAAACATATGCAGCGAGTGCTGAATAAAGATGACAGAGGTCATGCCCTTCCCTATGGTTTCTGGTTGGCTCAGATTTTTGAGGATTATGTTATACCCGTCGAAGTTTGGACCTTCCAAACTACAAAGGATGTTCTGGGAAGAGTGAACCATGTTTCCCTACCTGCTTCAATGCGACAAGTGGATACTCCTTTGTAAGAACTTAGAACTGCACTGGCTGAGAAGTTTGCTGAAATGGAAGCTATGTAGGCCACTTATGAAAGGTAAAGGGAGGCGCTCCAGGCATGCATTGTGGACCTGCAAGCTGAGTTGGCCCAAGAAAAGGCTGAGAATATTACCACTGTGCATCATTTGACATAACTCCTTCCTCCTGCTCCATCCTCTTCCCCTTCTACCTAGTGTTCCAGTCTTTCTAGATCTATGTCTAGTAGTTTTTGTGTTCTATTGCTCCTTTTTTTGTCATCTTATGCTGTAAGGGCACTTTACCTTGTGGAACATGTTTTATCTGGTTAATTAAATGGGATCCTTTGTTTTACATTCTATGTCTCTTAATGCTTATCTATGTTGTTTGTAGCCTTTATCTGATTGTCTTGTTGATAGCCCCAATGTCCATGGATAGAAAATCTATGAATTGATTAATATATTGTTGCCACTGTCTTAGATTTTCGTTGATGCCAAAAGGGGGAAGATAAGGGTTGTGCAATATTTATAACCTATAGACTAATGTGTTTCATTCAAGTGCTAGTTACTTCAATGCCCACAAGTTATGATATAAAAGGAGAACTAAGGCACAAGTTTGTCATCACCAAAAAGGGAGAATTTGTTGGGTACTCTGCAATTTCGGTGAATAACAAGTATAATGAAACAGGTTAGTCAAGCTGGTTCATAGGCACGATATATCAAAGCAGTTGAACGTATAGTGAGATCACTAAGTGGCAAAGGACAGAGGAGAAATAATCAAGGAATGAATAGAGTGACTCATGAGAAACCATGTGCAAGATTGAAGAGTTGGAGTTTGACTACAACACTTAAATAAAGGCACGAGTTTGAATACAAGAAGGAGTCTCACTTGAAGTAGAACTCTAAGAAAGTAGAGTTAGGATGCAAGAAAGAGTTCAAATGAAAGAAGAACTCCTTGAGGAGTTGTGCTTAAATAGTAGAGCCACTATCCAAGGCCTTCACGCACTCATAGAGAAAACAAAGGCAATTGTGAAATTGGCTTTAGCAAGTGCAACAGAGGTTACTGAAGAAACACATTGAAGAACCTAGTCCTAAGTACAAAGTCTAGCTAAGGTATCTTAGTAGTGATGTATTAGGAGTTGTTCTTTGAGTTATAATCATAGTTCAATGTGTTATAAACTGAAGTAGGATTGTTATCTTTAAGTTGGGTTAACTCAAAGATTTGGGACACATAAACCTTGAGTAGTTTGTGTTGTTAGGAGTTAGAGTTTATAATTCCTAGGTTACATCGCGTTGTAATCAATTTAGTTGAGGATCATTATGTTAGTGAAGTTGGGCTTAAATCCTGTAGAGGTACAGGTTGTGGTTTTTACACATTTGTGAGCTGGGGTGTTTTCCACGTAAATATCACTGTGTTATTTAGTTACTACTTTTTCACTGTTGAAACATGTTAGGCAACCTGTTTCATCGATAGGCAACTAATAGAGTAACTAACTAAATCAGTAGGTTGTGTAGACTATCAATTGGTATCAGATCGGGTATCTTAATTAAAGGCTAACACCTTAAGAACAGATCCAGAAAATGAATTATGCACCAGCAATTAGACACTCTGAAGGACAATACACCACCAGGCCTCTTCTCTTTAATGGATCTCATTTCATTTGGTGGAAAGCTCGAATGGAGGATTTTATTCAAGATGAAGACTATGAACTATAGGACAGGATCACAGATGGTCCAACTATTCCCGTGAAAACTGTTAAAGGAGTCTCTGTGAAGAAAGTAAGAAGTTAATAAACTCCTGATGACCTCATTGCTCTTAAGAAAAATGCTATGGCAAAAAACATCCTAGTCTGTGGACTAGGCCTGATGAGTACAACCAAGTGTCTAGTTGTACAACTGCCAAACAGATCTGGGATGCCTAGGTAAATGCGCATGAATGAACAATTCAAGTGAGGAAATTTAGAGTAGGTAATTTGTTCACTGAGTATGAAACCTTCAAGATGAAGGAAAGTGAGTCTCTGCAAGACATGATCACTCGACTCACTACCCTTGTCAATGAACTATCATCCTTGGGAAAAGTCTTGACTACCGAGGAACAAGTTGACAAGGATCTAAGAATCCTACCAAAGTCAAAATGGGATGTGAAAGTCACAGCCATCAGAGAAGCAAAGGACCTCACTGATATATCCCTAGATGAACTGGTTGGAAACTTGAAAACATATGAAATGAACATAAAAAATCCAAAGAAGGGGGAGGGATCCAAGGAAAAGTCTCTAGAACTCAAAGCATCTGACAACGATGATTCAGATCTTGATGAAGATCACGTTGCATTTCTGGCAAAGAACTTCAAAAAATTCTATAAAAAAGTAAATGGGTACGACAAGAAAGGAACAAGTAGCATAAAAATGGTTCACTAACAAAAACCAAGTAGGATGCTACAAGTGTGGAAAGACTGACCACATGGTTAAAGACTGCCCACAATGGGAAATTGAATAGAGAAAGGAAAGTGCTGAGAAAGAAGCAAAGATGAACTCTAAGAAGAAGGAAAAAGAAGACTATGCCATGGTAGCTACCTGGGGATCAGGAACTGAGGAGTCTGACAATGATGAAATAGATAAAATTGCACTCATGGCAATTGGAGACTCAGATCTAGAAGAAGAAGAGGTTGACTCTGAGGTAAGCATTCTTGAACTTAAAGATAACTTGCATTTTTTTTTCTAAAAGAAAACTTGTTGCTCTAATGAATGCTCTAATTGAAGACTTTATTGAACAAACTTCTGATAGGAACCAGTTGTTCAGTGCTCTTGCCAGTCTAAAGTTTGAATACATTGATCTTGAGACTTGTAAGATTGCCACTGACAAAGAAAATGGTATCCTAATGGAACAAGTCAGTCAACTTGATTCAAGCAACCTAAGTCTAAAATAAAAAATCCTAAAACATGCAATCTCTTAAAAAGCAAAAGATAAAATGAGTAACAGCCAAGAGATAGCTGAGTTAGAGATGAAAAAATGTAAAGACAATCTTCTCTATGAAAAGGAAAGGGTGAGAAAATTGAGTCTAGAAAATCCAGGATAAAATTTGATCTTTAAAAGGCTAATAGGTGGGTAACTCATCTAGAATAGTGAATAACTTAGAAGAAAGGACTCATAGTGAAAAGGCAGGTTTAGGATTTCATAAAGAAACTGCTTCTAGTAAAGATTTGTGCTTTATCTGTGGACATATGGGGCATACCACTACTGAATGTCAACCTGTAGCTTGGTACACAAATGAAAATATTAGACTGGTAGCAAGAAACAATTCTGAATCTGCGCACATGAACATGTCCACTAACTTGTTGCCTAGATGGTCTAGAAGAAATTTAATACATCCTTTTGCTCACAAGAAAGGACCCAAGCTTGTCTAGGTTCCTAAGACTAACCCCTAAACTTTTTTGCAGGCGAAAGTGATTGGGAGCAAGAAACATTGGTACATGGACAGTGCTTGCTCAAGACATATGACAAGAGACAAATAAAATTTCCTTTCACTCACCACAATTAAAGGAGGAAATGTCTCTTTTGGAGGAGGCAAAAAGGGAAATGTTACTGGAGTTGGAAAAATTGGAAGATCTTCAACAAAGGCAGTAGAAGAAGTGTACCATGTTGATGGGCTGAAGCACAATTTACTCAGCATTTCTCAGCTATGTGACAGAGGTAATAAGGTAACTTTTACTTCTAAAGGTTGCAAGGTCAAGAAGATGGACACCAAGGAAGTTGTTCTGACAGCAAAAAGGTATAAGAATGTGTATAAAGCTGATTTGGGAATTCCTGGCATAACTTAACCTGTCTTAGTCCAATTGAATGTGACCCCCTTCTATGACACAAATGACTTGGACATGCTAGTTTGAAATAGTTGAACAAACTTGCTTCAAAGGACTTAGTTATAGGTTTGCCTAAAACGAAGTTCAAGGATGAATAAGTCTGAGTAAGGGAGAAGCAACTAAGATCTTCTTTCAAAGCAAAAAACATGGTAGGCACCACCAAGTGTCTTGATCTAATCCATATGGATCTGTATGGACCAATGAGAGTAAGAAGCAGAGGTGGTAAAAGGTATGTACATGTTCTTGTTGATGATTACTCTAGGTACACTTGGACACTATTTTTAGCCTCCAAAGAGGATGCCTTTAATGTCTTCACGATATTTGTTAGGAAAATAGAGAAGAAACTAGGCTCCTCCTTGATCATGGAATAGAATTTGAAAATGCCAACTTCCTAGAATACTGTTCCTCTAAGGGTATAGATCACAACTTCTCTACTCCTAGAACCCCTCAGGAAAATAGAGTGGTTGAAAGGAAAAATAGGACTCTAGAAGATATGGCTAGGACTATGATGATAGCGGAAACCTTGCTAAAAATCTCTGGGCTGAGGAAATGAGTACTACTTGCTACATCATCAATAGGTGCATGACTAGACCCTTGATAGATAAGACTCCCTATGAACTTCTTAAGGGAAGGAAACCAAATATTTTCCCATCTTAGATCCTTTGGTTGCAAGTGTTATGTGCATAATAATGGGAAAGATAATCTTGGTAAGTTTAATGCTAGGAGTGATGAGGGCATATTCTTAAGATACTCTCAACATAGCAAATTATATAGGGTCCTAAATAAGAGAACACGATGTGCTGAAGAAAACGTGCATGTGGTCTTTGATGAATTTTTTGTTACTACTAATACTAACATGCAGGTTGAAAGTGATGTTGATGAGAGTTCGCAGGAACAGGTTGTACAACCGGGTCCATCTGATGAACAAACTGCTGGCATACTGACAGGAGGAACAACTGCTGGCACACTGACAGGGGGAACATCTGGTGGCTTAGTGACAGGGGGAACACCAATCCATGAATCATCTGCTGGAACTTCACAAGGGATAGTACTAAAAAACTATAAGTACCAGAATTCTTAAGAACTTGTGTGTTTTTAAAGCATACCTGTCAACGATTGAGCCTAAAAAGGTAAAGGAAGCACTCCTTGATGAAGACTGGATAATGGCCATGCAAGAGGAACTCAATCAATTTGAAAGAAGCAAGGTGTGACACCTGGTTTCTTCACTTGATGATAGAACTATAATTGGCACCAAATGGGTGTACAGGAACAAGCTTGATGAAGATGGAACAGTTACAAGAAACAAGATAAGGCTAATGGTCCAAGGATACCACTAAGAGAAAGGAATTGGCTTTGATGAGACATTTGCACCAGTTGCCAGACTTGAAGCAATCAGGCTACTTGTTGCCTTTGATGCATTCATGGAGTTCACTCTATATCAAATAGATGTGAAGAGTGTCTTTCTAAATGGGAATCTCAAGGAGGAAGTGTATGTGAAGCAGCCACCTGGAATTGAGAGCACAAAATTTCCAAATCATATTTACAAATTGAACAAGGCTCTGTATATATTAAAATAAGCCCCCAGGGCTTGGTATAAAAGATTGTCCAAGTTTATCCTGAAGAATGGGCATAATTCAAAACGTATTTACATAATTGAGAATAAAAGAGAGTGAGAACTTTGTAAACATACACTCAATCAGATAATACAAAAAATAATTAATTAGAAACAGAGGTAAATCTTATAACAAATTACAAAAAGATAATATATTTCTAATTTAAATTATTTTAAATTATAATTTAGAAATTATTTCATGGATGAACAATCAATTCTCAATAATCTAAATATGCGATAGAGAGTAAGAGAGAAGGTGGAACTTATATATGTAAATAGTAAACACGTGCGCACACAGAGATATATTTACACCATACCAAATGTATGTAATATTACTATAAAAAATGCATATAATATGAAAGGAAATAACTATCATAAAAAAATTACTCTCTCCACTCCATTTTACTTGTTCCTTATATTAAAAATATATTTTATTTTATTTATCTATTTTAGCAAATCAAGATAAATTTATTATTTTATTTTAATTACTATCCTTATCATTACGTAATTACATAAAGTAAAATATTCAAATTTAAAATATTAAAATATAACTAATAAAATTAATTTAATAAATAGACTCCTGATACTATCTTTATCATTAAGTAATATTATTGAATTACAAGTAAAACACCTAGTAAAAACTAACATATACTCTAATAAATATGATAATTGAAAATGTGAAAGATAAAATAAACATAATGTAGGATAGAAGGAGAAGAATATTTATAATTTAAATTGGACATGTGATATGAAGTCATGATTTTAAATTAGCGTTTGGACATGCGATTTGAGATCATGATTTGAAATTTTAAATTCTCCAAAAAAAAAAAATGATTTGGTATTTCAAATAGTGATTTAAATTTTTTTAAATCTAAAACATGACTCATAACTTTATATTTTATAAAAGAAGAAGAAGAAGATACATCACTTTAAATTTATAAAAAAGAACTCATGCTCGGCGCGAGAGATTGTCCATACCATGTGAAAATATTATATTAAAGAATAGCTAGTTACTATTATCGTTGACTAGTGTAACACCCCGAAATTTGAATCAGCTTTTAAACTTAGAATCTCTTAAATTTTTGACTTTTCCAGGAACTACGAGTCCAAACCACGGGCTGTGGTTTGAACCACGAGCCATGAAATGAACTCGTGGTTAAAGTTCTTCAGGATCAGTCTCTGGTCTGAGAACAATGAGTGAGTTCTACAGACCGTAGTTCATTCTACGAACCATCCTGTCCACTCGTGGAATCAAATCTAAGGGCTGACAGTTTCCCCAAGAACCACGAGTTGGTTCTACGGACCGTAGTTCATTTTACAGACCGTAATGTCCACTCTTAGAACTTGATCTGAGGTCTGCCTAATTCCCTAGGAACTACGAATGGGTCTACGGACCATAGTTTATTCTACGGTCTGTCCTGTTGACTCGTAGATCATCATCTACAGCTGGTCATTTGGGCCAGGAACCACGAGTCATGGTTCAGTCTACGGCTCGTGGATTGCACCCGTGATTAACTTTTCTCTAATTAAATCCCAAGGGTATTTTTGTAATTACCCACCCTCTTAACTCTCAAGTGAGGTCGTTTTGGTCACTTTTAGTAGGGTTTCTACTCCTATTAGCCTAAGTCTTTCATTATTCCTCATTCATCTACCAAAAGAGGAAAAGAACTCCTTCAAGCTCCAAGTCTCAAGCTCTAAGATCAAACCTCCTTTATTTTCATCATAGATCAAGCAAGCTTGAATAAGGTATCTGGATATACAATAAGGGATTCCCTTCACCCTTATGCCCCAAATCCCATGTTTTACTTTGATTTATAAAATTGTGAAATTAGGGTTCTTACCCAAATTGGAGAAAAGTTATGGGTCTTCTTTTTAAGCATAAATTTATATTTTTTCATTGCTTATCTATGATTTATTTAAGTTTCCTTAATTGAATTCAAAATCCCATGCATTAAAGATGATTTCTAGAATAATTCTTTTAATTTTCATGTTTTTAAGTAAAAATTTGGCATGTTTAGATAACACGACCTTTTGTATTATGAAGTTGCATGCCTAGTTCTTCAAGCTATGAATTTAGAAAGAAAAGTATATTTTGAATTATGGTTATACTAAGTTTTAAGAATTATGATATGTGAATTGCATGACATTAGATATGTCTTTATGCTCTTCATACACATTTGGCATTAGATATGTCACAAGTTTAAATTGAGCTATAAGTATGTTTTGAGAGTAGTATTGAGCACCGAGTTGGATTGGGTTTAGCGTACCCCTTTGTATATCCCAGAACTACGTGCCACCGTAGGTTTTTAAGTCCCCTCAATGGGCATCAGACACCGTGATCACACTAGTTATGCCTTTATACCATGGAAAGGTATATTGGGTCCTTTCGATGGGGTGAATACATCGGATTCCATATAGTTCACATGGTCTATATCGGTTAGAGTACCTCCCACAGAAAAAGTTTCAGGTTATTTATCGCATTGACTCTTTGCTTTTAGATTTCAGAACTTCAACTGTTACTTATGGTTTTCAAGTATATTTTGCCTATGATATTGCATTGAGTCCTTTGCATTCCAGCTTTTACTATCATAGTATGATTTTAATTTAAAAGCACGTATAGCATGTTTACTTCAGATTTTGCATATCTCACATACTAGGTACATCCTATAGTAATGACGCATATTCTCGCACTGCATCTTTTAATAATGCAAATACAGATTTCCACTCTCAGGCTCGTGGCTAGAGGTCGCAGACCATCTAATTTGAGTTGGTGAGTCCTTACTCATTCAAGGACTAGTATGACTCCTAGATAGTATGCTCCTTTATTTCAGTATTTAGAGTCAACTAGGGTCTTGTCCCACTGACTCATTATGTCTTATGTAGAGGCTTTTCAGAAATATTCGGATATTCATATTTTTGATGTTTCGAATTTGATACTCCTAGACTTTCATTTTATATAGTGTTAGTTTTCCTAATTATATTGATTTTGCTTCCGCTATGATTTAGTGTGTTTGCTTCAGTCATGCTATGACCAAGGGTTAACTTGGGCTTATTGTGGGCCTGGGTCCCTTGTTACATCTAGGGGGTAGCCTCGGGGCATGACAAACTTTATATCAGAGCCAGGTTCAAGAGTCCTAGGGTGTCTTAAAGCTGAATCAAGTAGAGTCTCTTTTATGTGTGTGAAGTACGCCACACTTATTTGAAGGAAACTATGAGGTGTCTTAGGAAAAACTCCACTTTCTTCTTGATCATTATCGTGCGATAGAGTTTAACTCTATACTCCTCTAATCCATTATTTATGCATTTCAAATTATGCCTTCTCACCGTGCCATGCCTCGCTGAGCCGCCCAAAATACTAATCCTCCGATTCCAGGCCCCGAGGTCACAAATGTGAAGTTCAGGAATGCCATTCATATGCTAGCTCAGACTATGGCCGCTCAGGCTAATCAGCAGGCTCCTATCCCCATCCACCCTCAAGGTGGAGTTACGGCCCAAGTTTGAAACTTCATTCACATGAACCCACGTGAGTTCTGGGGTTCGAAAGCTTGTGAGGATCCGCTAAATTTCTTGGATGAGGTGAAGAAGATCTTTGGTGTGATACAAGTTGTTGGTGTCGAGGGTGTCAAGCTAGCTTTCTATCAGCTTAAGGATGTAGCTCATATTTGGTACACTCAGTGGAAAAATGTTAGGGCTAGGGATGTGGTCCCTATGACTTAGGAATGCTTTTAGAGGTCTTTTCTTAACTGGTTCTTCCCGACAGAGTTAAGGCAAGCTAAGGCCGAAGAGTTCGTGAATTTGAGGCAAGGTTCTATGTCGGTTTAGGAGTTTGGATTGAAGTTCACCCAGATTTCTAGGTATGCTCCTTCTATGGTGGCTAACCTGTGGGATGAGATAAGTAAGTACATTTATGGAGTGTCAGATTTGGTAAAGAAGGAGTGTACCTCTGTGATGCTTTTGGGTGACATGGATATTTCTTGACTTATGACTCATGCCCATCAGATTAAGGAAGACAAGTTGAGGGAAATAGCAAGGGAGAACAAGAGGGTTAGATCAGAGAGTTCAGGTTTTGTCCATTAGAGGTCCGGAGGTGGACATCACTCTTTATTTCAAAAGAAGTCATCAAGACCCATCCATTCTTCAGCTAATGCTCCTACCCAGGCTTCCAGGCCTCGTCATGATTAGACTAGTAGAGGATCAGGTTCCTATTCACAAGGAAGTGTTGTAAAGGGGAATTCTTACCCTACTTGCAACAAATGTGGTAGAAGTCACCCCAATGAGTTTCTAGCTGGTAGAGAGGGATATTTTGGGTGTGGTCAGGTTGGACACCGGATTAAGAATTGCCCTTCAGCTAAGAAGGGATCGAGAGGTAGCAGGACTCAGTCTGCCCCATCAGCCCCAGGAGGTTGACCAGCCCAGCAGGGCACTGCTTCTAGTTCTGGTGATTAGCACCAGAACTGCCTTTATGCCATGTCCTCTCGCCAGGACCAGGAGAGTTCACCGAACATTGTTTTTGGTATGTTGAAAGTCTTCTCTCTCGTTATATATGCTTTATTGGACCCCGGTGCCTCTTTATCTTTTATAACCCCTTATATTGCTTGCAAGTTCGAGATTTGGTCTGATCAACTCTTAGAACTCTTTTGTGTTTCTACTCCTATTAGTGAGTCAGTCATAGCCAAAAGAATTTACCAAAATTGACCTATCTTAGTCCTTCATAGAATCAGTTCAGCAGATCTAGTAGAGTTAGAGATGACCGATTTTGATATTATTCTTGGTATGAATTGGTTGTATGCATGTTATGCCTCGATTGATTGTTGTACTCGAGTTTTTAGTTTCAAGTTTCCAAATGAACTTGTCTTAGAGTGGAAGGGTAGTTCTCTGTCCTCAAAGGGTCATTTCATATCTTATCTCAAGGCTAGGAAAATAATTTCTAAGGGTTATGTTTATCATATAGTTTGGGTTATGGACATGGAGTTCGAGACCCTATCTCTCCAGTCAGTTCCTATTGTAAATGAGTTTCCCAAAGTGTTTCTTGAGGATTTGCACAGAGTCCCTCCCGAGCGGGAGATCGACTTTGGAATAGATCTTCTTCCAGGTATGAATCCTATCTCTATTCCTCCCTATAGAATGGATCCCGTGGAGCTTAAGAAATTGAAAGAGAAGTTGAAGGACCTTCTTGATAAGGGTTTCATTCGACCCAATATCTCTCCATGAGGTTCTCCAGTTCTATTCATGCGAAAGAAAGATGGTTCCCTCAGAATGTGCATCGACTACTGTCAGTTCAACAAGGTCATAATCAAGAATAAGTATCCCATTCCTAGGATTGATTACTTGTTCGATCAGCTTCATAGTGTCAGTTACTTCTCCAAAATCGACCTTAGATTCGATTATCATCAGCTCAGAGTTAGAGAGTGTGATATTATGAAGACAGCCTTCAGAACTTGGTACGGTCATTATGAATTTGTGTTTATGTCTTTTGGGCTAACAAATGCTCTCGCAACTTTTATGGATTTGATGAACTGTGTTCAAATAATATTTGGATATGTTTGTGATTGTTTTCATTGATGATATTCTTATCTATTCTTGGAGTGAGGAAGAGCATGTAGACTATTTGAGAGTGGTGTTGCAAACTCTTAAGGATCGACAGTTATTTGCTAAGTTAGCAAGTGTGAGTTTTGGATACAGTCTATTGCTTTTTTGGGTCATATTGTAACTAGAGATGGTATTCGAGTTGATTATCAAAATATTGAGGCAGTAAAGAACTGGCCTAAACCCACTTCCCCATCTGATATTAGGAGCTTTTTGGGTTTAGCTAGTTACTACAGGAGATTTGTGGAAGGGTTTTCTTCCATTGCTGCCCCTTTGACCCGATTGACCTAGAAGAAGGTTAAATTTCAGTGGTCTGATCTATGTGAGAAGAACTTTCAGTAATTGAAGACTAGATTGACCACAACTTCATTGTTAGCTCTACCCAAGGGCCTAGATGACTTTGTTGTATATTGTGATACTTCTAAGATTAGTCTGGGTTGTGTGTTGATGCAGTATGGTAAGGTGATTGCTTATGCTTCAAGACAACTTAAGAGTCATGAGAAGATTTACCCTACTCATGATCTTGAGTTAGCAGCCGTGGTTTTTCCTTTGAAAATTTGGAGAAACTACTTGTATGGTGTTCATATGGATGTGTTCACCGATCATAAGAGTCTTCAGTATATGTTCACTCGAAGGAATTGAATCATCGTCAAAGGAGATGGATTGAGCTTCTTAAGGATTATGATATGAGTGTGCTTTACCATCCGGGTAAGGCCAATGTCATGGTGGATGCACTTAGTAGGTTGTCTATGGGTACTGTGTCTTCGGTTGAGGATGGAAAAAAGGAATTGGCCAAGGATGTTCATCGACTTGCTCGACTAGGAATTCGCCTTATGGATTTGACTGAAGGTGGTGTTATTGTTCAGAATGGTTTCGAATCTTCCTTGGTAGCTAAAGTGAAGGAAACACAAGATTGTGATCCTATTTTGCAGCAATTGAAGGGTGCATCCATCAACAAAGGATAGAGGTTTTCTCCAGGGAAGAGATGGTGTTCTTCGATATCAGGGTCGACTGTGTTTCTAACATAGATGAGTTGAGACAACAGATTTTGACAGAGGCTCATAGCTCCAAGTATTCTATACACCCCGGTGCCACCAACATGTACCGCGACCTATGGGAAGTCTATTGGTGGAATGGCATGAATAGGGACATAGAAAGTTTTGTGTCTAAGTGTCCCAACTGTCAACAAGTGAAAGTAGAGCATCATCGACCGGGTGGTATGACTCAGGATATTGATCTTCCTACTTTGAAGTGGGAAGCATCAATATGGATTTCATTACTGGTTTGCCTCGTACTCGTAGGCAACATGGTTCTATTTGGGTGATTGTCGATAGGATGACTAAGTCATCCCACTTCTTGGCTATTAAGACTACAAATTCAGTAGATGATTATGCCAGACTCTACATTTGTGAGATAGTCAGATTGCATAGTGTTCCATTGTCTATCATTTCAGATAGGGGTACTCAATTTACATCCCAGTTTTAGAAGTCATTTCAGAAAGGTCTTAGTACTTAAGTTAAGCTTAGCACAACTTTTCACCCACAGACAGATGGCCAGGCCGAGCGTACTCTTCAGACTTTGGAGGATATGTTGAGAGCTTGTGTGATTAATTTCAAAGGTAATTGGGATGATCACTTATCTCTTATCGAGTTTGCCTATAACAACAACTTCCATTCTAGCATCCAGATGGCTACTTATGAGGCACTTTATGGGCGGAGGTGTAGATCTCCTATTGGTTGGTTTGAGGCAGGTAAGGCAGATTTGATTAGTCCAGATTTAGTTTATAATACTATGGAGAAAGTTCTGATCAATAGGGAGAGGTTGATGACCGCTCAGAGTCGACATAAATCATATGCAGATGTGAGGAGAAGAGAGTTGGAGTTTGAGGTTGATGATTGGGTGTTTCTGAAGGTGTCACCCATGAATGGTGTGATGAGATTTGGTAAGAAAGGGAAACTTAGTCCCCGCTTTGTAGGTCCTTATAGGATTTTAAGGAGAGTTGGTAGTGTTGCTTATGAGTTGGAGTTGTAAACAGATTTAGAAGCAGTTTATTCAATTTTTCATGTTTCCTTGTTGAAAAAGTGTGTTGGTGATCTGACCTTGATTATTCCTCTAGAGGATGTGGGTGTGAAGGATAGCCTTACTTATGAGAAAGTTTTTGTGGAGATTTTTTATCGTCAGATTCAGAGATTAAGAAACAAAGAAGTCGCTTCAGTAAAAGTCGTTTGGAAGAATTAGCTAGTTGAGGGAGCTACTTGGGAAGCAGAAGCAACCATGAAAGCCAAGTACTCTCATCTCTTCCCTTCCGATCCGGTTTCAGCTTGAGGTAATAGTTCCTCCTTAGTATGTCCTTATAGTCCTACTCCATTAGTTCCTCTCATGATCCTAGCATGCATTCATGTTTTTGCGAAGTTAGTTCAGTTATGTTTTGATGTAAAAAGTCAGTTCTCATGCTTGTTCTTCAGTTTTCATGTTTTGTTGCTGGGTTGGGTTGTTTTCTCCCCAGTTTTCCTTGCTTAGTATTTATTCAAGGACAAATGATCCCAAGGGGGAGATATTGTAACACCCCAGAATTCGAATCAGCTTTTAAACTTAGAATCTCTAAATTTTTTGACTTTTCCAGGAACTACGAGTCCAAACCATGGGTCGTGGTCTGAACCATGAGTGGTGGAATGAACTCGTGGTTAAAGTTCTGCAGGATCAGTCCTTGGTCTGAGAACCACAAGTGGGTTCTATGGACCATCATGTCCACTTGTGGAATCAAATATGAGGGCTAACTTTTTTCCCAAGAACCACGAGTGGGTTCTATGGACCGTAATGTTCACTCGTGGACTAGATTAGAGGTCTGCCTAATTCCCCAGGAACTACGAATAGGTCTATGGTCCATCCTGTTGACTCGTAGATCATTATCTACAACTGGTCATTTGGGCCAGGAACCACGAGTGGAAACCACGAGTGGAAACCACGAGTTGTGGTTCAGTCAATGGCTCATGGATTGAACCCGTGATTCCTAAAACCGATATTTTTAGCAGCTTTTCTCTAATTAAATCTCAGGGGTATTTCTGTAATTACCCACCTTTTTAACTCTTAAGTAAGGTCATTTTTGCCACAGAGTTTCTACTCTTATTAGCCTAAGTCTTTCATTACTCCTCATTCATCTACCAAAAGAGGAAAAGAACTCCTTCAAGCTCCAAGTCTCAAGCTCTAAGTTCAAGCCTTCATTTCTTTTCATCGTAGATCAAAAGCTTCAATAAGGTATGTGGGTATACAATAAGGGATTCTCTTCACCCTTATGCCCAAAACCCCACATTTTACTTTGATTTATAAAATTGTGAAATTAGGGTGCTTACCCAAATTTGAGAAAAGTTATGGGTCTTGTTTTTAAGCATCAATTCATGATTTCTCATTACTTATCTATGATTTATTTGAGGTTCCTTAATTGAATTCAAAAGCCCATGCATTAAAGATGATTTCTAGCATGATTCCTTCAATTTGCATGTTTTTAAGTGAAAATTTGGCATGCTTAGATAACATGACCTTATGTATTATGAAGTTGCATGCCTAATTCTTCAAGATATGAATTTAGAAAGAAAAGTATGTTTTGAATTATGGCTATCCTAAGTTTTAAGACTTATGATATGTGAATTGCATGACATTAGATATGTCTTTATGCTCTTCAAACACATTTGGCATTAGATATGTCACAAGTATAAATTAAGCTATAAGCATGTTTTGAGAGTAGTATTGAGTACTGAGTTGGATTGGATTTAGCGTACCCCTTTGTATATCCCAGAACTATGTGCCATCATAGATTTTTATGTCCCCTCAGTGGGCATCAGACATCGTGGTCATACTAGATATGCCTTTATACCCTGAAAAGGTATATTGGGTCCTTTCGATGGGGCGGATACATCGGATTCCATATAGCTCACATGGTCTATGTCGGTTAGAGAACCTCCCACAGAAACAATTTTAGGTTATTTATTGCATTGACTCTTTACTTTTAGATTTCAGAACTTCTACTATTACTTATGGTTTTCAAGTATATTTTGTCTATGATATTGCATTGAGTCCTTTAGCTTCTAGCTTTTACTATTATAGTGCGATTTTAGTTTTAAAGCACGTATAGCATATTTATTTCAGATTTTGCATATCTCACATACTCGGTACATCCTATAGTACCGACGCATCGTAGCTAGAGGTCACAGGCCATCCACTTTGAGATGGTGAGTCCTCACTCATTCGAGGACTAGTATGACTCCTAGATAGTAGGCTCTTTTATTATAGTACTTAGAGTCAGCTGGGGTCTTGTCCTAGTAACTCATTATGTCTTATGTAAAGTCTTTTCGGAGATAGTCAAATATTCGTGTTTTTGATGTTTCAGATTTGATACTCCTAAACTTTTATTTTATATAGTGTTGGTTTGCCTACTTATATTGATTTTTCTTCCGCTATGATTTAGTGTGTTTGCTTTAGTCATGCTATGACCAAGGGTTTACTTGGGCTCCTTGTGGGCTCGGGTCCAGTGTTACATCTAGGGAGTAGCCTCGGGGCATGACAACTAGTTAATTAAAAAACTTTTCTCTCTCTAAAAAGTTCTCTGTACATATTTTACCGTTCTTGTTTCTAATATCTCTATTCTTCCTCAATCAGCAAGAGGTGCTCAGGCACACAGCCACTGGGATTCTGGTGGAACCACTGCCAGCACGCCCTATGGATCAAAGTGCTTCTTCGGCTGGGAATTCAAGCAAAGAAGAAGTGATTCATTAGAATTTAAACTACAGAAGAGCTGTACAAAATCCTACAACTGCAAATCCTGACAAAATCAGGTAGGGGGATCCTCGAGTTAAAGCAAGATACTCTATCCACAATGGAGTACCTACTATCATCTTCAAGATGAGAGACTACTATGGGGTAATGGCCGAGGAATGTAAACTCACATTAGTGGGAAAATTTCTCAGAACTCAACCATAAATAGAGAAGATTCGATCAAGATTTGCTGAGAAAATCTCCCTAAAAGTATTATTAAGATAGGTGTCTTTGATTTCAAAACTGTTTTCTTAAATTCACCAACAAGGATGATTTCAAAAGTTTGTGGTTTAGAAGATCAATTGAAATTGAGGGACAAATTATGTGGCTTGAAAAATGGACACCAAACTTTAAACCGGAAGAGGACTCACCCATTGTTCCTATTTGGGTCCTTCTACCGTGATTGTCATTTCATCTGCATACCTAGAACTACGTCAAACAAATAGTAGCACCTGTGGGAACTCCTTTATCGATGGATATAACTACAGATAATAAAATAAGGTTTAGTATGGCTAAGGTGAGAGTCGAGGTTGACTTAACTAAGACAAAGCTCAATTCTACATGGGGAGAATAGCCCTCTAAGAGTCTACGACCAGAAACCTGAATACGAGAATGTGCCCAAAATTTGTAGGCATTGCAAACTACTTGGACATAGCATACTGCAATGTAGAAATGCTGAGAAGAAGAATGTGGAAAAGTGTGCAAACAAACAATGACCCTCAATCAGAGAATGAAAAGGATGATCATAGACAAGGTAACGAAAGTACGAACAATGGAAAAATACGGGATGAAAAAGACAAGTTTGAAAAAGCCAAGAAAGCATACTCTAGTAATACATCAATGAAAGACTAGAATAACACCAAAAAAGAAGAAGAAAAACCTTCAATGACTACTAGATTGATCAAGAAAAAAGAAGAAACCCGAGAAAAAGAATATGCCTAAGAAAAGGAGCAAAGTTAATTTTAAACCTCCTATGCCTTTGGAATATGCCAACAAAAATACTAAGGAGGACTAAGAAAGCCACCCGTGAAGAAGAATCCAGCATCAACCAAGAAATGGAATCTAACAACATTGGGAAGAATAAGTTGATCACTGATAATATTGAGCCTGTCCGACAAAGCAATGATAATATTTGTGAGTCAAACTCTAAGAAAGATGATCAACAATTTGTTAGTGGAAACACTAAGCTTGAAAACATTGATGAGGTTTATGAACAACATGCACAGGTGGAGGAACATATATCATCTGATCAGGAGGTATCAGAAAGCATACCATTTACTGTGAAAAACAAAAAAGGGATCCAATTGTATGTCGATATGAAATATGGTGAAACTGAGAATGGAGAACAAGCCTTACACTCGAAGGATTATGACTATGGGAAAGACGATAGTAAAATGGAAATGACAAACTCAAACGAGGAAAACCTTGCTTAAGCTCACTCAAAAGAAGTACTAAATCATAATGGTATCTCCACTATGAAGAGAGCTAGAAGTACAGTGAGAAAGAGCGAAAAGAAACAAAGATAAAAGATAGTTCCCTCCTTCAAAGGACAAAACTCAAACCAACCTATCTCCTCTAGTTTCCAATGATCAACTCCATATCTTAGAATATTATTGAAATAAGGTCCAAAAAATCTATCGACAGACCAAAACTACTGATCACTATAAACAATCTTGTTTTTTGTGTCCATTATGGAACCTTTAGTGGATAAAAAGAAAATTGAAGGCTATAGAAAGTTCTTGGGCTTCCATAACTGTCTATCCAACGACAATGGAAAGATTTGCCTCTTCTAGTCACATGGATCAAGCTGATATTATTAGCAATCAAAATCAACAGATTACCATGAAGTTCAAGCATAATAATACTTCTGATGAGTTTCATGTAACCTCTGTGCACTACTACGTAAAGGAAGGCCCATTGGAATGATATTGAAAGCCTAAAACTCACTATAAAAGGTCCTTGGTGCATTGGTGGTGACTTCAATGTCATCATGGAATCTGATGAGAAACAAAGTGATACCCCTCATAAAGCATATAAAAGCTTAGACTTCGTAAGTTGTATGAATAATGGTGGTATGGTGGACCTAGTCTTTAATGGCTCTAAATTATAACACCCTAAACTTTTGAGCTAGGATTCCAATCTTTTTTCGCATGTAATTAGACCTGAACCTGGAAAGATTTCCTTGTAACTAGGTGTTATGGTCAAGCACTATGTGTGGGAAGAGTGTTGGGTGTGAATTAAGGTCTTAAGCAACTTTTAGCACAAGTTAAGTTAAAAGCTTGTCTATCGACAAAGTTTTTGTATAACTTTTTAACTTAGGTAATCTTCAAATGATAATTAATACTATAATATAAAGTGTTAGGTGGCCTATTACCCACTAAATTAAAGGTCTTCAAGTCTTCTTTCCAAAGTCGCTGATCGCGCATCAATCTGAGTCCGAAGTAAAAAGTTATGATCAGTTTACTGAGAAGACGTATATCTTTCTAGAAGATCGTCGAATTTTGGGAGTTAAAACGGAAAGGAAAAAAAACCATTTTCTGAGACAATGATCTGTTCTTCTGACTATTTTCGGAGGCAGAAACCCGAAATTTTTTGAATGTTAAAACGCCTTTAAAAATGGTCCATTTGTGGCCAAAATAGACCATTTTGGTGACCATTTTCTGACGCATTTTCCTCCCTAAACCAATCCGAATTTTAATTGGAATTGCCTATAAATAGGACCCCTAGGATATTATTATGGGAATTACCTCTTTTAAGATATTTTGAGGGTATTTCAGTCCTTTCCTCATTCAAGATTCATCCCCCACTCATTCTAAATATTCCAAAACCTCCTAAGGCATGAACTAAAACTAAGAAAGAGCGTTACTTTTCTCCTCAAAGTTGTTGAAGAAAAAGGTTCCTAGGGTTCAAAGTTCTAAGGTAAAACTCAAGCGTTTCATAAATTTTCTTCGTCAAAAGGTATGTTGAACGATCTCCTTTCAACTATACTCGCAAGGATTGTGTTTTCTCATACTTACTACAAAATATATGCTAGTATTGTATAATAATAGTTGAAGGGTTTCGAAAGAAAGAGATTGCTTGAAATTTTTAAATGTTTTTCTATGAAATCATCTTTGTCTAATTATTATTTTAAAGTTATGGTTGGAAGCATGACCTTAATTACAGATTGTTGAAATTAGGGAAGGTTTGAAGCTTTAAGAAGCATTTACTACGGAAATTGTTTTATTATCTAAGCAATTGAATCTTGACGGAAAAAGAAGGATCTTCTTAACTCCCTCGGTTCTTGAAATGGTTGTTTGATAATTAAATGGATTAAAATCTTGGGGGACTTATCTGTTAAATGAGTTTAAGATCCTTAACTAAGGGACTATTGATGTGTAAATGTGGAAGGCATAATATGATAAGTACGACTTTCAAGTCTTGGTATGACGATACCAACCCACGTGTGCCTTAAGAATGTTAAGAATTCCAAAATGACTGATTTTGTTAAATGTTTGAAATGTTAAAATATGGGCTTAAGAGGATTAGATGGTTAACCTAGAAGGTATGAGTCGAACGGGGCTCAACACCTGAAATCGTGTTTTGCTGACATGGGTATGAGTCAATCGAGACTCTTCCCTCTGAGTCGAACGGGGCTCTTTACTATATGCTTGACTTATTCAGCTATATGCAGTTATAAGGTGATTATAATATGATGCTCTGATCCTTGTGAAAAACTTGGATTGGAGGATCTGCTGATCGAGTTATGATCAGACCCACATCGCCCATGGTGAAATGAATGTCGAGGATACCATCTAGTCCAGAATTAATATATTTATGTAAATGCCTTATTTGTTGATTTGGAAATTTCCTTATATTCTATGTTTATGATCTATATTATATTTTTATGACTTGCTTTATAAACTGTGATATCCCTTCCCCTGGGTTGCATGCCATTACTCACCGTACTGACCGTCCTCGGACGCTGTATCTTTTCATTATGCAGGTTCAGAGACCTTTCCTCGTGGTTTTGTGCAGCACTAGGATCTTCAGGATTTTGATAAGCAAGTGGTGAGCCCCCATTCCTTTGAAAGGCCTGTGTTTTCTCTTATTAGTTAGTTTGAGAAATCTTTTTCATTTTATGGTATCGTCAGGGTCATGTCCTGACTTAGGAGTTTATTCTTAATGTTAGAGGCTTTGTAGACTGGTATTAGTAAGACAATTGTTGATCATCTTATTTCAGTTGGATTTATTTTATAATGGGCCTATTTCCACTAATCTTATATACTGGTACTTATGATGTATGCTAAGAAGTTTACTCAGGCCTTTTGGTCCGGGTTGCCCGTTACGTCTGGGGCCTAGCCTCAGGTCGTGACAAACTTGATATCAGAGCATGATTTATGGTCCTAGGGTGTCTATAAAGTTGTGTCAAGTAGAGTCCGTCTTATGGGTGTGAAGCGCGCCACACTTATTAAGCGGAGGCTACAAGGCATTTAGGAATGTTTCCATTTCTTCATACTCTATTTCGTGCTAAATGAGCCTAGTTCTAGGAAGATTCTTCTAACTCTTAAATTTACCCATTTCTGATCATGCCTCCAAGAAGAACTACCAGATCAGGGGCTACAATCGGAACCTCAGTCCCAGCAGGGACAACTACTGAAGAGGTTCGTCCTACTCATGGAATGCAGACCCATTATGGCGCCTGCACTGCTGATCTTGTTGCTCCTACTGGGGCACCACCAGCTGCTCTTTCCACTGCACCTGTCACTGCTCCTGCTACTGATCCTGTTACTATTCCTACTCGAGATCCCAAAACTGGTACTACGCGGGTTCAATCTCCACAAGGAGAAGTTACTAATGCTGAGTTCAGGCAGACTATGTAGATGCTTGCCACTTGTGTCCTCTCAGTCTCGCCAGTCAGGAAGTGCTGGTGCTAACATCGAGTTTTCAGATGCTACTAGAGTGGGTCAGTTCATGCGACTAAACCCACCAGTTTTCATAGGGTCCAATGCCAAAGAGGATCCTTAGGATTTTGTGGACGAGATGGAGAAGATATTCAGGGTCATGCATAGTAGTGACACTGAGGGAGTAGAGTTGGCAGCCTATCAGCTGAAAGGGGTGGCCTATCAATGGTATGATGAGTGGGAAGATATAAAGGGTAAGGAAGTCGAGCCTGCCATTTGGGAAGACTTTTCTGAAGCTTTCCTTAACTACTACTTTCTGCAGAAGTTGAGGGAAGCTAAGGCTAAGGAATTTGTGAATCTGAGACAAGGTAATATGACAGTCAAGGAGTATGCTTTGAAGTTTAACCAACTGTCTCATTTATGCTCCAGAAATGGTATCCGATATAAGGGCTCAGATGAGGAAGTTTACAAATGGCATCTCTAATGACTTGGTGTTGTCATGCAAAGTGGCTATGTTGAATAAGGATATGGATCTGTCTAGATTGGTGGTGTATATACAACAAGTTGAGGAAGAGAAGAAAAAGTAGGCTGAGGCAGTAGAATTCCAAAATAAGAGGGCAAGGCCAGTAGACCAGGAGGTAGACCTTTAGCATACTGGTAAGGGGGACAGACGTCAGTTTAGAAAGAGGTCTTGGGGACATACTCCGTCATCAGCTAGTGCACCTGCCCCTAAACCTTCGGGCGATCAGCGATTCCAGCCTAGCCATGGTTTAAAGATGCAGGGTACTCAGTCGCATGGTAGTGTAGCCCAGTAGGATCCATCTTACCCTCCATGCAGTACTTATGGGAAATTTCACCATAGGAAGTTCTATCATAGCGGTCGTACATGTTATGGGTGCGGCCAATCCAGGTATATTCAGCATGATTATCCCTCAGCTAAAGGTACTTCTGGGGGTACTAAGACCCAAGCCACTACTTATGCAGCCCCTCCTGCAAAGGGTGCTACTTTGGGTACAAGTGGGGGTCGAAACCGTCTATATGGACTATCCACTCGCCAGGAGTCAGAGGCTTTGCCAGATGTTATCACGGGTATGTTACAAATTTTCTCCCGTGATATTTATGTGTTACTTGATCCTGGTTCCACCTTATCTTATATGACCCCTTATGTGGCTGTAAATTTTGGTTTTTCTCCCGAAAGTATTCCTGAACCCTTCTTAGTCTCCACTCATGTCAGTGATTCCATTGTTGCTAAGAGGGTCTATAAAAATTGTGTTGTAACTATTTTACTTAGGGATACAGTAGTGGATTTGGTAGAGATTGACATGATAGAGTTTGATGCAATTTTGGGGATGGATTAACTTCACTCTTGCTATGCTAATATAGACTGTAGGACTAAAAAAGTCAAATTCGGTTTTCCTAATGAACCAATCCTTGAATGGGAGTGTAGTCCCATAGAGCCTAAGGGAAAGTTTATCTCCTATCTTAAAGCCCGAAAGATGATATCCAAGGGTTATTTATACCATTTTGTTCAGGTTAGGGATTCTAATATTGAAAGCCCCCTACTCCAATCCGTTCCCATTATTAATGAATTTCCTGAAGTGTTTACCTAAGACCTTACCGGGGTTCCTCCCGATAGGGAAATAGACTTTGGGATAGATCTTTTGCCGAACACTAGACCCATTTCCATTCCACCTTATAGAATGGCCCCTGCAGAGTTAAAAGAGTTAAAGGAATAATTGAAAGACCTCTTTGATAAGGGCTTTATCCATCCTAATGTCTCTCCTTAAGGTGCTCTCGTTCTCTTTGTGCGTAAGAAAGATGGGTCTCTTCGTAAGTGTATTGATTATCGCCAACTGAATAAATTAACAGTGAAGAATAAGTACCCTCTACCCACAACTGATGATCTATTTGACCAGCTTCAGGGTGCTAAGTGTTTCTCCAAAATAGATCTTCATTCGGGTTATCACCAGTTGAAGGTTAGGGAGGCTGATATTCCTAAGATCATTTTCCATACTCGATATCGCCACTTTGAATTCTTAATCATATCCTTTGGTTTGACTAATGCTCCTGCAGCATTCACGGATATTATGAACAGGGTGTTTAAGGAATTTCTAGATATGTTTGTTATTATATTCATTGATGACATCTTGGCTTACTCTCGAAGTAAGGAGGAGCATGCCAATCACCTCCGTATCGTACTTCGGACTCTTAAGGAACGGGAATTATATGCCAAATTTTCCAAGTGCGACTTTTGGATAGACTCGATGGCTTTCCTCGGCCATATTGTGTCTAATGAAGGAATTAAAGTGGATCCTCAAAATATTGAGGCGGTGAAGAAATGACCCAGACCCACGACTCCGACGAACATTAGGAGCTTCTTGGGTTTGGCGGGATACTATAGGAGATTTGTGGAGAATATTTCCTCTATAGTTGCCCTATTGACAAAGCTAACACAAAAAAAGGCTAAGTTCTTATGGTCCGATGTTTGTGTAAGTAGTTTGAGATATTGAAGAATCTTTTGACTTCTACTTCTGTCTTGACTCTACCTGAGGGCGTTGAGGGGTTTGTGGTTTATTGTGATGCGTCACAGATGAGACTTAGGTGTGTACTTATGCAGCATGGAAAGGTTGTGGCATATGCCTCTAGACAACTGAAGGTACACAAAAAGAATTACCCAACTCATGATCTTGAATTGGCAACAGTGGTTTTTGCACTCAAGATTTGGCCTCATTATTTATATGGAGTGCATGTAGACATCTTCACTTATCATAAGAGTTTGCAACACATTTTCACTCAGAAAGAGCTGAATTTCAGGCAGAGGAGATGGCTCGAGCTACTAAAGGACTATGACATGAGCTTGCACTATCACCCAGGTAAGGCTAACATAGTTGTTGATGCTCTTAGCAGGTTATCCATCGGGAGCCTTTCTCATGTATAAGAGGAAAAGAGGGGATTTATGAAAGACATTCACCAGCTTGCCAACTAAGGAGTTTGGATGCTTGACTCCGAGGATGGTAGGATCATGATGCATGAGATGGATAAGTCATCCTTGGGTGCCGAGGTGAAGGAAAAGCAAGCTAATGATACCATACTCATGCAAATTAAGGAAGATGTAGGAAAACAAAAGATTATGGCATTCAAAATAGGAGGAGATGGCATCTTGCGGTATCAAGGGAGAGTATGTGTACCGAATATGGATGGCTTGCGCGAGAGGATCTTGGCCGATTCTCATACTTCTAGGTACAGTGTTCACCCTGGCTCTACTAAAATGTATCACGATTTGAAAGAAATGTATTGGTGGAATAATATGAAGAGAGAGGTGGCTGATTTTGTTGCTAAGTGTACCACCTGTCAATAAGTTAAGGTTGAACACCTAAGGCCTGGTGGTACGTCCCAAGACATAGCCATTCCGATGTGGAAATAGGAGATGATAAACATGGATTTTATAGCCGGTCTCCCACATTCGCGTAATCAATATGACTCCATTTGGGTCATTGTGGATAGTATGACCAAGTGTGCTCATTTTTTGCCTGTGAGAATGACTTATTTGGGGGAAGATTATGCGAGGTTGTACATTCAGGAGTTTTTTAGATTGCATGGTGCCCCATGTCTATTATATCCGACTGAGGTATGCAATTCACTTCTCAGTTTTGGAGAGCCTTTCAGAAAGGTTTGGGTACACAGGTGAACCTTAGTACCGCTTTCCATCCTCAAATGGATGGGCAAGCGGAGCATACTATTCAGACCTTGGAAGACATGTTGAGAGCATGTGTCATTGATTTCAAAGGTAGTTGGGTGGATCACCTACCTCTCATTGAATTCACCTACAATAATAGTTATCACTCAAGTATTCAAATTGCACCGTTCGAGGCTCTTTATGGTAGGAGATGTAGGTCTCCTATCGGATAGTATGAGGTGAGCAAAGCTAGATTGTTGGGGCCAGACCTTGTGCATCAAGCCATGGAAAAAGTTAAGACCATTAGAGAGAGGTTAAAGACTGCCCAAAGCCGCCAAAAGTCTTATGCGGATGTTAGAAGGAGGGAGTTGGAATTCGCCATCGGCGATTGGGTGTTCTTGAAAGTCTCTCCTATGAAGGGAGTTATGAGGTTTGGGCGGAAGGGTAAGCTCAGTCCTCATTATATTAGCCCTTATCAAATTTTGAGAAAGATTAGGAATGTTGCTTATGAGTTGGAGTTACCCGTGAGTTTGGCATCGGTGAATCCCATATTCCATGTGTCTATGCTCAAAAAGTGTGTGGGTGATCATCCACTGGTGGTTCCTGTAGAGGTAATTGGAGTGAAAGATTCGTTGTCATATGAAGAAGTCCCTATAAAAATTTTGGATTGGCAAGTTTGAAAGTTAAGGACCAAGGAAATAGCTTCGGTGAAAGTGTTAGGGAAGAATAAGAAAGTTGAAGAAGCTACGTGGGAATTGGAAGAGGACATGAAATCTAGATATCCCTTTTTGTTCACTTCTCCGGACGAAGTTAACTAAGGTACTAATGTATAACTTGTTTACAATTCCTTTGCATGTTATTCCTTATCATCTCTTTCGCATGCCTATGTCATACTAAAAGTGTCCTTAATCATCATTTGGGGACGAATGATCCCAAGGTGGGGATATTGTAACACCCCAAACTTTTGAGCTAGGATTCCAATCATTTTTTACGTGTAATTAGACCTGAACCCAGAAAGATTTACTTGTAACTAGGTGTTATGGTCAAGCACTATGTGTGGGAAGAGTGTTGGGCATGAATTAAGGTCTTAAGAAACCTCTAGCACAAATTAAGTTAAAAGCTTCTCTACCGACTAAGTTTTCATTTAACATTTTAACTTGGGTCATCTTCAAGAGATCATTACTCCTAGAATATAAAGAGTTAGATGGCCTATTACCTACCAAATTAAAGGTCTTCGAGTCTTCTTTCCAACGCTGCTGACCGCATATTAATTCAAGTTTGGAGTAAAAAGTTATGATCAGTTTACTAAGAAGACGTTTGTCTATCCAGAAGACCATCAAATTTTGGGAGTTAAAATGGAAAGGAAAATAGACCATTTTATGAGACAACGGTCTATTCTTCTGACCATTTTCGGAGGCAGAAACCTAAAAAATTTTGAAAGTTAAAATGCCTTAAAAAATGGTCCATTTGTGGCCAAAATGGACCATTTTGGCAACCATTTTCTGACGTGTTTTGCTTCCTAAACCAATCCGGATTTTAATTGGAATTACCTATAAATAAGACCCCTAGGGTATTGTTACTGGAATTGGCTTTTTTAAGCTATTTTGAGGGTGTTTCGGTCCTTTCCTCATCCAAGATTCATCCCCCACTCATTCTAAATATTCCTAAACCTCCTAAGGCACAAACTAAAATCAAGAAAGAGCGTTACTTCTCTCCTCAGAGTTCTTGAAGCAAAAGGTGCCTAGGATTCAAAGTTCTAAGGCAAAACTCAAGCATTTCGTAAGCTTTCTTCGTCAAAAGGTATGTTGAATGATCCCCTTTCAACTATAGTCATAAGGATTGTGTTTTCTCTTGCTTACTACGAAATCTATGCTAGTATTGTATAATAAGGGTTGAAGGGTTTCAAAAGAAAGAGATTGCATGAAACTTTAAAATATTTTTCTATGAAATCATCTGTGTCTAATTATTACTTTAAAGTTATGGTTGGAAGCATGACCTTAATTACGGATTATTGAAATTGGGGCAGGTTTAAAGATTTAAGAAGCATTTACTATGGAAATTATTTTATTATCTAATCAATTGAATCTTGACAGAAAAAGAAGGATCTTCTTAACTCCCTCGATTCTTGAAATGGTTGTTTGATAATTAATTAGATTAAAATCTTGGGGGACTTATATGTTAAATGAGTTTAATATCCTTAACTAAGGGACTATTGATGTGTAAATGAGGAAGGCATAATATGATAAGTACGACTTGCAAGTCTTGGTATGACGATACCAACCCACGTGTGCCTTAAGAATATTAAGAATCCTAAAATGACTGATTTTGTTAAATGTTTGAAATGTTAAAATATGGGCTTAAGAGGATTAGATGGTTAACCGAGAAGTTATGGGTCTGTAACACCTCAGAAATCAAACCAGCTATCTAAGTCTGAAACTGAAAAATTTCATGTTTCCAGGAATGACGGGTCCAAACCACGGACCGTGGTTTGAACCACAGTTCGTGGAATGGAACCGTGGTTCCCCTCTGTTGATTCAGCCTCTGGTCTGGAACTACGAGTTGGTTCAACGGACCGTGGTTCAAACCACGGGCCCATCCTGTCAACTCGTGGAACTAGATCAGAGGCATGACAAGTCCCTCAGAAAATGATGACTCAGTTC
This sequence comes from Jaltomata sinuosa, assembly GCA_003996215.1. Classification (NCBI taxonomy): domain Eukaryota; kingdom Viridiplantae; phylum Streptophyta; class Magnoliopsida; order Solanales; family Solanaceae; genus Jaltomata; species Jaltomata sinuosa. The sequence continues at coordinate 33,048 of QJPP01005232.1, forward strand.
TACGACCCATCGTTCAAATGACGGACAGTTCTTCTGAGTCGTGGTTCGATCCAGAGACCAGCTAGGTCCCCAACAATGATGAGTCCAATTGACGACCCATCATCTATTCTACGGGTCCGTCCTATTGACCCGTAGATTACATTTCACAGCTTGATTAGTTGGCCAAGAACCATGAGTTGGAACCACGGGTCGTGGTTCAAACGATGACCCGTAGAACCGACCCGTGATTCCTGAAGCCGACCCATTTTCCAGCTTTTTCTTAATTAAATCCCAGGGGTATTTTAGTCATTACCCACCCTCTTAACTCCTAAATGATGTTGTTTTGACTATTTCAAGTAGGGTTTTCACCCTCATTAGCCTAAGTTCCTTCTCAAAATCTTCATTCTTCTCCCAAAGAGGAAAAGTTCTTCTCCAAGCTCCAAGTCTCAAGCTCCAAGTCCAAGTCTCCTAAGTCTTTTCAATTCAAGTGGGTTAGCTTCAATCAAGGTATGTGGGTATTCAACAATGGGTTCCTCTCACCCTTGTGCCCAAAAATCCAAATTTCAAGTTGTGATTTCATGAACTTTCAAATTAGGGTTCTTACCCAATTCTTATGGGTTTTTCTATAAATTGCCTTCTTATGATGTTATTATTAAATTCTATTAAATTGCATGATTTTTCATGGGTTTTTACATATGAACTCCTATTTCATGAATTGAAGGTTAATTATGGTGAATCCTACATGCATGAAGTGATTTAAGTAATTGGGGAAAATAATGGCATGATTTCATGAATTTCAAGCAAGTGCATGCCTAGTTTTTATGTTTATGAAAGTATATGTTATTATAAAATTGAACTACGACCACACAAGTTTTTAAGTTATGAATTATTATACAATGCAAGACACTCGATGTTCCATCAATGCTCATGAATCGATTTCTAAACTATAAATCATGAGTAGTATGATCCGGGGTATGAACATGTTATGAACAAGTTTGGAATCAGATATGTCACATGTATATGAGCTCATGTTATATGTTTTGGGAATAGTATTTAGCACCGAGAGATGAGGGTTCAGATAACCCAAGTCCAAAACTATGTTGCCACAGTAGGTCTATGGCTTATTATGACAGGATCCTGGTATGACATGGTTCTAACTTTGGCTGGTAAGGACAACCTTTTTCAGTAGGGGTACATGACACTGGACTCCATGTAGCTCAGCATGGTTTATGTCGGTTAAGAGAAACTCTCACATGACTATTTTCAAGCTATGAAGTTTTATGACATCATGCTTTGAATTTTAACCGTATTTCATGTTTTTATGTCTTATATCTTGATAATCCTCTTATGTTATTCCTTTATGAAAAAGTTCACTTTAAGCATGTTTAAAGTATGTTTTTATCATGATCATGCATCTCTCATATACTCGGTACATCGTATAGTACTGATGCATATTTTGCGCTGCATCTTCTTGATGATGCAGATTCATGTGTTCCCCATCAGACTCGTGGCTAGACGAAGCTGGATATCCAGTCAGTGTTGGTGAGTCCTTATTGTTCGAGGGCTAGTTATGACTCTAGTTATTTAGAATACTTATTTTCGTACTTTGAGTTTGCTAGGGTCTTGTCCTAGCAACTCTTTATGTCATGTATAAAGGCTTTTCTGACATAGATGATATTCGGGTCTTCTTCAAACCATGTTCTTTTGATTTTATCTTATGGATTGAGTTATCTAATTCGTATTATGCTTCCGCTATGTCTCATTGTTATACCTGAGTTATGCTATGACCAAGGGTTAGCTTGGGGCACTTGTGGTCCCAGGTCTCGTGTTAAGTCTAGGGGGTAACCTCAGGGCGTGACAGGGTCGAACGAGACTTAACACCTAAAACCGTGTTTTGCTGACATGGGTATGAGTCGAAAGGGACTCTTCCTTCTTTGTCAAATGGGGCTTTTTACTGTATGCTTGACTTATTTAGTTGTATGCAGTTATGAGGTGATTATAATATGATGGTCTGATCCTCGAGGCAAACTTAGATTGGAGGCTCTGCTGATTGAGTTATGATTGAACCCACATAGCCCGTGGTGAAATAAATGTCGGAGATACCATCTAGTCCAGAAGTAATATATTCATGTAAATGTCTTATTTGTTGATTTGGAAATTGCCCCATATTTTATGTTTATGATCTATGTTATATTTTTATGACTTGCTTTATAAACTGTGATATCCCTTCCCCTGGGTTGCATGCCAGTACTCATCGTACTGACCATCCTCGAACACTGCATCTTTTCATGATGCAGGTTCAGAGACCTTTCCTCGTGGTTCTGTATAGCACTAGGATCTTTGGAATTTTTATAAGCAAGTGGCGAGCCCTCCATTCCTCCGAAAGGCCTGTGTTTTCCCTTATTAGTTAGTTTGAGAACTCTTTTTCATTTTATGATATCGTCAGGGCCATGTCTTGACTTATGAGTTTATTCTTGATGTTAGAGGCTTTGTAGACTAGTATTAGTGAGACAATTATTGATCATCTTATTTCGGTTGGATTTATTTTACAATGGGCATGTTTTCTCTAATCTTATATATTGGTGTGTATGATGTATGATAAGGGGTTTAATCAGGCCTTTTGGTCTGGGTTGCCCATTACGTCTGGAGCCTAGCCTCGGGTCATGACATAAATTCACTTGGTAAATAATAGAAGGCCTAGTAAAAGGATCTGGAAAAGATTAGATAGGGTGTTTGTAAATGCTGACTGGGATCAACATTTTCATAACAACAACATCAATCACCTTGCTAGAAGTGGCTCTGATCATAGGCCTCTCCTGATGAGCTGTTATGATGATCAAAATGATTTCATTAAATATTTTAGATTCCTCAGTCTCTGGATGGATCAACCTGGCTTCCGTGAAACTGTGCAAAACAGTTAGAACATTAAAATGAAAGGAAATCCCATGTGATTCTGCAATCAAAGTTGAAAGCACTGAGAAGAAATTTGAGTCAATGGTCTAGGGATGCACTTAGGGATATTCATGACCAGGTCACAAGCTGGGAAGCTAAAGTGCAAATATTGGAAGATATGAACCAAATGTACAATACATAACAAGGAAAAAAGGAACTAAACAAGGTCCATTAAAAATACACTAGATGGTTGAGTGTTCAAGATTCTATATACAAGCAAAAGGCTCAGATTAAATAGTTTGAAGAAGGTGATAGTAACACCAAGTATTTTCATGCTATTATGAAGAACAAGAGGAGAAGACTTGAATCCTTAAGATCCAGAACCACAAAGGAAGAGTAAATACCAGTAACAAGATTGCTAAAGTTGTTGTGAGACAATACTCAAAACTGTTCAACCGGAAGTGCTCCAATATCAAGGATATTTTTTTGAACAATATCAGGACTACCATATCAGAAGAGGATAATAAACTCTTAACTGCAATCCCTAAAGGAGATGAAATAAAAAAATATTATTATTGACATGTCCCACGAGAGTGCGGCAGGGCCTGATGGTTTTAATAGTAAGTTCTACCAAAGTTGTTGAAATATTATCAAAACAGATATCATCTAGTTTGTGCAGTTCTTCTGCAAAGGAGGTAATCTCACTAAATTTTTCTCTCATACATGTCTTACTCTTATCCCTAAAATGGAGTCCCCTAGGACATTCAATGATATGAGGCCCATTAGTCTTACAAATTTTTCTAACAAGATTATTTCTATGATTATAGCTACTAGACTAAACCCTCTCTTAACTTCGCTTATTTCTGAAAATCAAAGTGATTTTGTAAAAGGTAGACTTATTGATGAAAATATTCTCTTAGCTCAGGAAATTTTTCAAGACATTACTAAGTACAATAAGGGTGGTAATATGATCATTAAACTAGATATGGATAAAGCTTATGATAGAATGTCATGGTCCTTTTTCAAATTTGTTTTGATTAAATTTGACTTTTCTTCAAAATGGATTTATTGGGTTATGAGATTCATCAATAATGTTTGGTATTCTGTAATTATTAATGGCTCCAGGTATGGTTTCTTTACCTCTTCCCAAGGTCTAAAACAGGGTGACTCCTTATCCCCATCATTATTTATTTTAGGTGCTGAGGTCTTATCTAGAATGTTGAACCACCTGAACCACCATCTTGATTTTACTCCTTTTTACATGAATAAAAATGAACCTATTATCAATCATCTTTCTTATGTTGATGACATTATAATATTTACGAGTGGTAATAATAAATCAATTAAGCTTGTGATGAGATGCATTAAGCATTATGAAAGTGTTTCTAGTCAGATGGTTAATTGTGATAAAAGCTTTTTCATTATTCATCTTAAGGCTGTTGCTAGAAGAATTAACAGGATGAGAAGAGTCACCAACTTCATGGATAAAACTTTTCCTTTTAATTTTCTTGGTTGTCCAATCTTTATTGATAGAAAAAGAACTTTCATGTTTGATGGCATGGTTGATAAAGTTGTTAATAGACACAAGGGATGACAAAGTAATATGTTGTCCTCTGGGGTAAATTGATTCTTATTAAACATGTTCTTCAATCCCTTCCCATTTACACACTCTCTGCATTAAGCCCTCCTAAAGGTACCCTTAGGTTGATTGAGAAACATTTCTCTAACTTTATTTGGGGATCTTTAGAGATAAGGCAAAACATCATTGGTGTGCCTGGAGAAAAATGTGTTTTCCTTGTAATGAAGGAGGCATAGGAATAAAAAATAGCATTAGATTTTGTGACACTAAAATATAAAAATCTCTATAGGTGACTAACCCTAGACGACCTAAAACCTAAACACGAGCCTACCTTTTTTGGTAATTGTGGCCACTGCGACCACTGGGAAGCCTCAATCAGAGGCTGCTCAGCCACTACAACATATCCCGACAACATCAACAACCCTAACAACCATGAACTACATTGGTGCCCTAAACCCCAATATTCCAAAACCTACAACACCACCTCTACCCATTAAGCCAATAACTTATCTACATGGTGATCCTATCATCGCGTTGAGCAGATGATTGCTAAAGAAAAATCTTCAATACCTAATTATATATAAATTCTCATATGGATGGCCAGATATCAAAGAATTTTGAAGACTAATCCCAAAGCAATTTGAACTCAAAGGAGAATGCAATATCGGGCTACTACGCAACAAATATGTTCTGATTAGAGAAACACAGTTGGAGGATTACGTGAATCTACTATCAAAACCAACTTTCTATATCACCTACAAGAATTGATCCTACCCAATGAGAAATTTAAAGTGGAATTCTCTTTTTGACCCGGATAAAAAAACAAGGATTGCAATTGCATGGATCTCCTTCCCCTACCTACCACCAAACTATTTTGTCAAAGAAGCAATTTTCTCTATGGCAAACACATTTAGGAAGCCCCTACATGTGGATATGGCAACAAGAAACCAAACTAGACCTAGCTGTGCGAAGGTAAAAGTGGAAATGGATCTACTATCAGAATTTCATAAATGTATCAATATTGGGATTAGGAAGAAGAAATCTAGGGAAATTGTAGAAAAGTGGATAGACATTAACTATGACTACATATCCAAATACTGTCAACGATGCAAATTACAGGGGCATAATGAAAAAGAGTGCTTCATCATTCACCCAGAATTATATCCCAAGAAAGAGGAAAAGGATAAAGATGAGCCACACGCACATAAAACAACTGGAAAAGAAAAAGCAGATAAGGAGGGAAAAAAGAACCAACAGAATCACAAAAACAACAACAACAACAATCAAGCATTGGAAGATAAAACAAAAAATGAAAAAAGAGAGGCTAGAAAATACGTTTATAAGGAGGAATTACAAAGAAAGAAGAGACGAAAACACATGGAAAGCAAAGGGCAGGTTTACTAAGGCTGATATTGGTTGGGCTACACCCAACAAGTTTGCAACACTAGAACACCAAGAAAATGATAAAGAAAGTAGCCAACAACCAGACAACAGCAATGATAACATCAACAAGCCACTACACAACACAAAATATAAGGGGAAAGAGAACATATCACAGGGAAAGGCACAACACTAACAGAAACCCAAAGCACAACCAAAATAGGGAACACATCATGCAAAAAATGGGTCGAGAAGAGTTTTGGGAAACAAATAACAACAGATCCAACAGGAGCACATACAAAGATATACATGAGTAGTGCCATTGGAGGAGGGAAATGACCCTCTAGATCCCAATAAAATTCTTGAAACAACAGCAACAAATGAAGATAGCCATGGAGACAAAACCAAACCAGCTACAACAAACTTGAAAAATAACAGAGAAGATAATAATAATGAGTAGTTAGCAATAGTAACAACAATAATAGTCATTGAAGATTTAAACCAACAAAGCAAAGCAGATGAGGAGATGAGGATCACATATGAGGATGATAATCAAGAGCAAAACATATTGGAAATAGCAAAGGAAGGGGATCTATCACCAGTACATAAACAACAATTGCTTTTGAAAAATAAAAAGAGCAAAGTGACCACAATTGTACCATTACAAGTGGAGACAAGGAGTAGCAAGGCAAAGCAAAATATCAGTGATCAATGATTGACAAATTACTATTTTGGAATATAAGATCAGTCAATACTCAAAGATCTTTTGAAAGATTGACTAAACTTAAAAGGAGAAATCACTACTCATTTATAGAATTAAAGAACCATTCCAACAACCTTAGCACATAGACCAATACAGAAGAAAGCTTGGTATGCAGAATGCAATGACAAATTCTTACAAAAAAATTTGGATCTTCTAGGTTGAAGAATGGGTAGGACACACCTTATCAAATACTAGACAGGAAGTTACCATCAAGTTCACAAATAGCAGGCTGAATCAAGAGGTGATAGTCACATCAATTTATGCCAAATGCAGCAGAATAGAAAGACTAGAAATCTGGGAAACCTTAGAACAGTTAAGTGCAAACATCCATACACCTTGGTTAGTAGAAGGTGATTTTAATGTGATGCTAATAGATATGGAAAAATTGGGAGGACTACATGTCACACATGAAGAGCAGTTGATTTTGCCCACTGTATTAATAATTGTAGACTAGAGAAGATCAAATTCACAGGGAGAAAATACACTTGGTGAAATGGAGGGATATAGGAAGCTTGCCAATTCAAAAGACTGGACAGAGTATTTAGTAATGAGACATATATGGATCTACTTTCTTCTACTGAAGTTCATCATCTCATTAGACAAGGATCAGACCACTCACCTCTTCAAGTGGTGTGTAATTCACTAGTGGAAATTCCAATGAAACCTTTTAAATTTCTAAATTTTTGGACCACTCACACCATCAATTTATGGATAATGGAGCAAATTTCAAAAATACCGGCCCAATTGAAACTAATAGGACTTTTATAACAATGCTTTGCTAATTACAATCCATACCAACTATTTAAATGCCAACTAAAAAAAAGGAAAAGCTCTACTCTCTCCCTCTTTCTCACCCGCCTCTCCCTCTCTCTTTTTCTTTCTATTTCTTTCTCTCTTTCTCTTAGACGATCAGAGGTAATGCAAATTCAAGTTATGTGTTAACAACATACTGGAATCATGTGCCAAGAAGGCATGGTTTGAAAACTGGTATGAAGATGCAATTGTGGGTCTCTCCCTTTTTTTCACCTTTTTTTTTCTTTGTATTTTGTATTGTTATCTCTCTCTTTGTCTCTCCCCCTCTTTGTATTTTGTATTTTCACCCCTTTCTCTCTCTTTTTCTTCTTTCAAATATAATTGTATCAATGAATACAAATACAATTCGTATTAATGAAATATAATTTGTATTTAATTATATCAACGAATACAAATACAATTCGTAAGTGAAACACAATTTGTATTCAATCATATAAATGAATATAATTTGTATTCAATTGTATCAACGAAATACAAAATACAAAATATAATTTGTATAAATGAATACAATTTGTATTCAATTGTGTCAACGAATACAAAATACAATTCATATAAATGAATACAATTTTTATTTTTTTTAAACCAGAAATTAAGTAAAATAGAAAAACCAAAAGAGAAATTAAGTAAAATAGTAAATTACAATCTCTCTTTCTCTCCTCTTTGTAGTATACATATCTGCCTAATTACAATTTGACAAATACATTTAGGAAGAGAAAAAAAAACTCAGTGAAATCAATTGTATCAACTGACCCAATGAGTGAAATCAATTTGTTGAGTGAAACCAACTGGCTACCCGATGACTGAAACCAAATCAGTGAAATTAATTGAAGGATAAATTAGTGTAATCAATTGAAATCAATTGAGAGCGAGAGGGGAGAGAGTGAGAGGCTATAATTATTAAAATCAAAGAGAAGTAGAAGCTATAATTGAGTATACCAATAGTTTTGACCCATTGGTATGAAATATAATTAAATTATACTATCGGCAAGGAGCGTAATTAGTCCTTCAATGTTGGTATGTTATGTAATTTTCCCATATTATAAAGGATAATTGGGTAGTGGACTTTGCTGGTAATCCATTCATTGTTTTTCATGTAAAGCTTAAGAAGGTCAAGACAACACTTGGTAAATGAAGAAAAGAAGTATTGGCAATATCTTTCAACAAATATCCACATTGGAAAATATAATAAAGGTCAAAGAGGCACAAATGGAAATAAACCCCACAGGGCAGAATTGGGAAGAACTTAAAAAAGTTGAATCAAACTTGAAGAGATACATGCAGGTGTATGTTTATGACATTATCTTTGGATCAACTAATGCAACACTAACCCAAGAATTCACAAAGTTGATGAATGGTGAGTTTGAAATGAGCATGATGGGGGAGAACTCAACTTCTTCCTAGGACTTCAAATCAAGCAAACCCCAACTGGAAATATGATTTATCAGCAGAAGTATGCGAAAGAGCTGCTCAAAAGGTTCAAGATGGAGGAAGCAAAGGAGATTGACACTACTATTGCTACTGCCACCAAAATAGACTTGGATAAAATAGGTCCATCTGTGGAAGAAAAACTGTATAGAGGTATGATTGGGTCCCTTTTGTACCTTACTACTAGTAGACCTGATATAGTCTCTAGTGAGATATTGTGTGCAAGATTCCAAGCAAATCCAAAAGAGTCCCACATCAAGGCAATCAAAAGAATCTTGATATATCTCAAGGGAACCACTGATTTGGGATTATGGTACCCAAAAGAAAGTAACTTTGAACTTGTGGGATATGCAGATGCTGACTATGTAGGTTATTTGGTTGATAGAAAAAGCACCACAGTTATGGCACACTTCCTTGGATCATGTCTGATCTCCTGGTCCACTAACAAGCAAAACTTTGTTGCACTTTCCACTGCTGAGGTTGAGTATGTAGTTGTTGGTTCATGTTGTGCCAAACTTCCTTGGATCAAGCAACAACTATTGGATTTTGGTATAAATGTAGGATGTGTTCCTATTTTTTGTGATAATACTAGTACAATCAACATTGTAAAAAATCTAGTCCAACATAAAAGAACAAAACATATTGATATAAGGCACCATTTTCTTATAGATAATGTTGAAAAAGGCCTCATATCAATTATGTTCTGTCCTACTGGGGAACAAATTGCTGACATTTTTACCAAGGAACTAAGTAGGGAGCACTTTGAAAAGAATAGGCTAGACTTGAGGATGATTAAGATTGCATAATAGCTCCCCGTATGGCTGGCTATAATTGCTTATAATTCTCTCTAATATACCTCAAATGATTCTCTATTCAGTCTTGCACATTCAGTTGTGTGTCTCAAGTCCAGATTAATTTTTGACTCATTCACCATAACTTTGTATTAATTTTGCAGAGAGACAGGTTCAGCTGGTCATCAAGGTCACCTCATTGCCACCAGTTAAGGTATGTTGTACAAGCTTTTGTGCCTGTTAGTATAAGATGAAACAAATGAGCTCACCTGTTTCAAGCATTAATTATTTCTTGCTTTCACACAACTGCTAAAACCTAAGATCCATAGCGCTTTTCAAAAAGTCTGCCATAGCCGTCACATAAAATTCACACATCTCTTTAAATGGTTCTTCTTTGTGTGAAACACTTCAACTTCTTCTGAAACTATTCCTATCTCTTTTCTATAAAACCAAAGTCCTCTATCATCGCCATTACCACAAAACCTTCTTAGATTATTCTGCCTTCAAAGCTTACTTTAAGCAATGGCCTCTTCCTCTTCATCTTCCCCACCTACAAAAACCCCTGATACACCAGAACTGTAACGCCCCAGAAATTCTAAACCAAGATCCAAATCGTTCTTCAGGTGTTGTTAGCCTCGAACTAGATAGATTTTATTTATATCTAAGTATTTAGATAAATTCCTAAGTTTTGAAGGAGTATTAGATGTGAATTGTAGTCATAAAGGACCCCTAGCTCAAAGTTAAGTTGAAAGCCCTTCTACCGATTTAGTTTTCATGTAAGTTCTAATTAGGGTCAACTTCAAATGATCTTAACTCCTCGAATAAAAAGATTTAGGTGGCCTAGGGAACCATCCAATGAGCCTTTTTAACCCCCATGAATCCCACGGTTGGGTCTGATGGCCCATGGGAGCCACGACGGCCCGTAGGACAAGCCGTCCAATGACTTTTCTGCCTTTTTTTTCAGCATTTAAGTTGGGAGTAATTTGGTCCTTTCCTTATCTTAGGTCTTTCCCCTCATACTTTAAACACCCAAAAGAAGTTATTCCTTATAAGAACTTCAAATATATCTCTAAAGTATTCCCTCAAGACTCTAAGTCAAGACAACTAGGGTTTCAAGCAAGCAAGATCATAGAAGCTCAAGCAAGAAAGTTTCTCAAGAGTTTTCTTTCAGATTTCTTCTCCACCTCCAACCTTAAGTATTCTTCTCCAAGCTTTGTCCTCAATATTTTAGCTAGAAGTTCTTCAAGTTTTAGGTATGTGGGTATTTAATAAAGGAATCCCTTCACCCTTATGCCCAAAATCCCAACCTTCTAAATTGATTTTATGAATTTCTATATTAGGGTTCTTACTTAGTTCTTATGGGTTCTTCTATAATTTGTTTCCTCATGATTTTCCTATGAATTCTAACTCTAAATTGCACGATTTTTCATGGATTTTTATAAGTGGTTTCCTATACATGATTTAAAGGCTAACCTTTGCCCAATTTGTGAAATTATTATAAATTTAGTTTATTGGCATCAATTCATGGTTTCTCATCTTTTACCCATGATCCATATGAGATTCCTTAAGTATTTTCAAAATCTCATGCATGGAGAATAATTTCTAGCATGATTTTACCCTATTGCATATTTTTAATTAGAAGCCCCATTTTTAAAATGTATAAAAGTTATGCATGTTTTGAGCAAGTTCTACATGATTTTGCTACAAGTATGATGAACGAGGTATGTTTCCAAATACATAATTTTTTAGCATATGATTTATGATATGAAATGGAGCTTAGGCTCACCACAGTATATTCATAATTTGTATGACATCCCGACGTTCCATTAATGCTCATGAACTATTTTTAAAAACCAAGGTTTGTGAGTTGTATGATGATCCGGGTTTGCCAATATGATTATGACTATGAACAAGTTTTGGCATCAGATATGTCACATATATGTGAGCTTCATGTTATGTTTTGGGAGTAGTATTTAGCACCAAGTTGGACCGGGTGAGAGTACCCTTAGTCCCAGAACTACGTGCCACCATAATTACCCTCTGTGGCTTATGACAAGATCCTCGTATGACATAGTTATAACTTTGTCCAATTAGGACAACCTTTTTGGGTGTAGGTGCATGACACTGGACTTCATGTAGCTCATCATGGTTTATGCTGGTTAAGAGAAACTCCCACATGATTACTTTTCAAGCTATGAAGTTATATGAAACTCTACTTTGAATCCTGACTTTACTTTATGATTATATGTTTTATATCTTGATATTTACTTATGATATCTCTTTATACAAATGAGCTCATTTTTAAGCATGTTTAAAGTATGGTTTATCATGATCATGCATATCTCACATACTCGGTACATTCTATAGTACTGATGCATATTTTGCGTTGCATCCTCTTGATGATGTAGACTCAGGTTTCCTCCCTCAGGCGTAGCTAGAGACTGCAGGCCATTCCAATCAGTGTTGGTGAGTCCTTATTGTTCGAGGGCTAGTTATGATCCTAGGTAGTCTATGGTTGTTTACTTTCGTACTTCGAGTTAGCTAGTATCTTGTCCTAGCAACTCCTTATGTCATGTGTAGAGGCTTTTCAAACATAGATAGTATTCGAGTCTCTCTTTCGGATTATGTTTCATCTTGACTCTATCATTTATGAATTGGGTTGCCTAGATTTCTATTTATGCTTCCGCTATGTTATCTTATGAATACCTGAGTATGCTATGACCAAGGGTTAGCTTGGGGCACTCGCGGTCTCGGGTCCCTTGTTACATCTAGGGGGTAGCCTCGAGGCGTGACAAACTTAGTATTAGAGCATCAGTTTCAATAGTCCTAGGGTGTCTGAAAGCCGCATCAAGTAGAATCTCTTTCATGGGTGTGAAGCGCGCCACTTTTATGAGAGGGAGGCTACGGGGTGTCTTTGGAAAAACTTCACTTCCCTCATATTCAATATCATGCAATAGAGTTTAACTCTATTTACCTTTCTAATCTATTCCTTGCGCATTTAAGATAAATGCCTCTGCGAAGAAACCCAAGAGAAATATTAATCCTTCTGTTCTAGACCACGAGGTTACGAATGCATAGTTTTATGAGTCCATCTGTATGTTGGATCAAGCCATGAAAGCTCAGTTGAATGAGAAAGAGAAACTGAAAAAGAGAAAGAGAAAGAATAAGAAAATTAGAACATGGAACCACAACTCTAGTCAGCAGAAAACTAGTAGTAGGAATCGGTCATCTTTTCAGCAGAGGTCATCCGGACCAATCCCATCTCCAGTTAGCACACCTGCACTCAATTTTCAGTCTTATCATAGTAGGGCTTAGAAGACCTTGAGGTACCCTCGTTGTAGGTGTTGTGGTAAGTTTCGTCTAAGTGAGTGCCTTGCTGGCAAAGAGGGGTGTTTTAGGTGTGGTCAGTTAGGCCATAGGATCAAGGATTTCCCCTCATCTAAGCAGAGAAACAGTGGTGTTCAGCTCCAAAACTAATTTCATTTATTTCCTAGCCATCCGGGTCAGAGTATTCCTCCAGAAACTGAATCAGGTATGTCACTATATTTCTTCCTTTATGCATCCATAATGCCCAGATCCTTATTCTTGTATGGTTGTGAGTTATCTTAGCTTAGAACAAGCAGTGATAGAGGAGTATAGCATCACGATAGGTAGTAGAAAGAGAGAGTTGTGAGTTGTTAGAACCATGTAAGCTTGACATGTCATTGCAAGGAATAGGTTATAAGTTAATGAATATGGTATGTACGACTCCTATATAAGATAGAAAGATTGAGGCTTTGGTTTTAGGCAAGGGAGAGTTTTATACTATAGAAGGAAGTGGATATTCATACTAGATTCTAGATTAGTGTCTGTTTCGTTAGGGTAAAATAATCATAGTTCAGTTTAGAGGTTAGTGAGAGGTCCACAGACTTAGAAATGTAGCACGAATCCAAGAGGGTGATATTGTGACACCCCAGAATCCAAACCAGCTTATAAAATTAAAACCCAAAAATATTTCTGCAATCTTAGACGTTGAAGCTCCGACGGGCCATAAGCCATATTGTGGGAATCATCCAGTGGATCAAAGCCATAAATATTCCAGTTCAAAAGGCATTCGTGATGGGTATCACAGTAGCGACGGCTCGTGGGAATCCCCCATCAAAATCTCACAGTGGTTTTCCCTCTATCTTCTTTTCTCTGACGGGCTATCACCATGAGCGTCGCAGTTGTGATGGGCCATGGGAACCCATCTTCAGGACCCTCCAGCAACCCCAACTCCCATCTTGCTTGTCCGATGCTTTGGTCCGACGGGCCGTCATGGGTGCAACGCCCATTGGGCAGCCTGTGAGGCAACAATTTCCTGTAGTTTCTATTGTTAAGTCAGGGGTAGATTTGTCTTTTCCCCTATTCTCTTAAATCCTAAGTGAGGTTATTTTGACACTTGTAGTGGGGTTTTACCCCCTGTTAGCCTAAACATTTCCCATTCCTCTCATTCTAAATTCCAAAAAGGGAAAGAACTCCACTCCTCAAAGCTTTAAGCTCCAAGCTAAGAATCTCCATCTTCAAGTCTCAACCCCTCAAGGTTCTAGCTTAGAAGTTTTCAATTCTGGTACGTCTCATTGTAGAAGTTCTTCAAGTTGCAGCTCCTAGGTATGCTAGGGAAGAGAGGAGAAGTCTTGGATAGTGTAAGATACAAGAAACCATAAGGTGACCCTAGTTATAAGCTTGCATATCATGGTGAAATACATATGGGATTTTACTTTATGCGACTAGTGACCCCATTAGTTAAGAGCTCAAGGTTGGTTAATTTTTGTGATAGGAAGGAGCATTATTCTCGGGGGATAACTCTAGATGCAAGAGATCTAGTCGAGATTAGATTGAACACGGTTGAAGATAGTAGTCAGACTCGGACCTTAGTATCTATATGTGCGCTGGTGAGAATGTTAGTTGCAAATGGTAAGTGTGTTATTCAGGGAAGTTAGTATAGTTAAAAAGGTGCTCTTGAGCTTAAAGGCTACCAACTGTGTTGTTTAGCATGGAATAGTTTTGTTCTTACTCCTTGCCTAGGGTGCTCATATCGTATCAGTTCAGACCTGCCGGTAATCATTCCTAAGGACAGAAAACCATACATTCAGCTAAGTCCATGGTAGTAAGTTCAGTTTAGAAAAAAATAGTTTTCTCGTATAGGTACTCCTCTCAGTTTGATATTTCATTCAGTTGACTATGATCCCTAAGAATGTGTTCGATCTCTGCGAGTTTCAGTCAGGTCCTTACTCTTAATCCAGACCAGTTATCATGTTAGATATCTAGTTTCATGTCCCATAAGTTATGCTTATGTTCTCAGAATGCATACATGTTCCATGAATCCATCTCAGATTTTATTTCTATCAGAAATATGTTAGCATGAAGTAATTCACCTATTAGAACTCCATTGGTAGGATGGTAACCTTTTTCCCCTCCACTCCCAACTTAGTAGTCTTCATTCGAGGACGAATGATCCCAAGGGGGAGATATTGTAAATCCCCAGAAATTCTAAATCAAAATCTGAACCGTTCTTCAGGTGTTTTTAGACCTGAACTAGATAGATTTTCTTTATATCTAAGAATTTAGATAAATTCCTAAGTTTTGAAGGAGTATTATATGTGAATTGTAGTCATAAAGTACCCCTAGCTTAAAGTTAAGTTGAAAGCCCTTCTACCGATTTAGTTTTCATGTAAGTTCTAACTAGGGTCAACTTCAAATGAACTTAACTCCTAGAATAAAAAGATTTAGGTAGACTAGTACCCACTAAATTAAAGGTATTTGAATCTTCTTTCCAATGCCACCAACCGCTCATTAATCTGAGTCCGTAATTAAAAGTTATGGGCATTTTAGTGAAGCACTCTCAGCTGCCAAAATCCGACGGGCTGGCTGACGGGTGTGGGATACTCTGATGGACGTCCACGACGCTCGTGGTGACCACAAAGGCCCATGGTGGAAGGGCATGGGAACCATCCAGTGAGCCTTTTTGACCCCCATGAATCCCACGGTTGGGTCCAATGGCCCTTGGGAGCGACGACGGCCCGTGGGAGCCACGACGGCCCATTGGAGCCACGACGGCCCGTGGGATAAGCCTTCTGATGACTTTTCTGCATTTTTTTCCAGCATTTAAGTTGGAGGTAATTTGGTCCTTTCCTTACCTTAGGTCTTTTCCCTCATACTTTAAACACCCAAAAGAAGTTATTCCTCATAAGAACTTCAAATCTATCTCTAAAGGATTCCCTCAAGACTCTAAGGAAAGACAACTAGGGTTTCAAGCAAGCAAGATCATAGAATCTCAAACACGAAAGTCTCTCAAGAGTTTTCTTTCAGATTTCTTCTCCAATTCTCCACCTCCAACCTTAGGTATTCTTCTCCAAGCTTCGTCCTTAATATTTTAGCTAGAAGTTCTTCAAGTTTTTGGTATGTGAGTATTCAGTATGGGAATCCCTTCACCCTTATGCCCAAAACCCCAACCTTCTAAATTGATTTTATGAATTTTTATATTAGGGTTCTTACTCAGTTCTTATGGGTTCTTCTATAATTTGTTTCCTCATGATTCTCCTATGAATTCTAACTCTGAATTGCATGATTTTGCATGAATTTTTATAAGGGGTTTCCTATACATGATTTGAAGGCTAACCTTTGCGCAATTTGTGAAATTGTTATAAATTTAGTTTATTGGCATCAATTCATGGTTTCTCATCTTTTACCCATGATCCATATGAGATTTCTTAAGTATTTTCAAAAGCCCATGCATGGAGAATGATTTCTAGCATGATTTTACCCTATTGCATATTTTCAATCAAAAACCCCATTTTTAAAATCTATAAAAGCTATGCATGTGTTTGAGTAAGTTCTACATGATTTTGCTACAAGTATGATGAACGAGGCATGTTTTCAAATACATGATTTTTTTAGCATATGATTTATGACATGACATGGAGCTTAGGCTCACCACAGTGTATTCATGATTTGTATGACATCTCGATGTTCCATTAATTCCCATGAACTATTTTTAAAAACCAAGGTTTGTGAGTTGTATGATGATCCGGGTTTGCCAATATGATTATGACTATGAACAAGTTTTGGCATCAGATATGTCACATGTATGTGAGCTTCATGTTATATTTTGGGAGTAGTATTTAGCACCAAGTTGGACTGGGTGAGAGTACCCTTATTCCCAGAACTACGTGCCACCGTAGGTGCCCTCTATGTCTTATGATAGGATCCTGGTATGACATGGTTCTAACTTTGGCCGGTTAGGACAACCTTTTTTGGTGTAGGTGCATGACACTGGACTCCATGTAGATCATCATGGTTTATGTCGGTTAAGATAAACTCCCGCATGATTATTTTTCAAGATATGAAGTTATATAATACTCTACTTTGAATCTTGACTTTACTTCATGATTTTATGTCTTATATCTTGATATTTACTTATGCTATCTCTTTATATGAACGAGCTCATTTTTAAGCATGTTTAAAGTATGTTTTTATCATGATCATGCATATCTCACATACTCGATATATCCTATAGTACTGACGCATATTTTGTGATGCATCCTCTTGATGATGTAGACTCAGGTTTCTTCCCTCGGGCACATGGCTAGAGACCGTAGGCCATTCCAATCAGTGTTGGTGAGTCCTCATTGTTTGAGGGCTAGTTATGATCCTAGTTAGTCTATGGTTTTTTACTTTCGTACTTCGATTTAGCTAGGGTCTTGTCCTAGCAACTCATTATGTCATGTGTAGAGGCATTTTAGACATAGACAGTATTTGAGTCTCTCTTTCGGATTATGTTTCATCTTGACTCTATCATTTATGAATTAGGCTGCCTAGCTTTCTATTTATGCTTCTGCTATGTTATCTTATGAATACCTGAGTTATGCTATGACCAAGGGTTAGCTTGGGGCACTCGTAGTCTCGGGTCCCGTGTTACGTCTAGGGGGTAGCCTCAGGTCATGATGAGAACAGTCCCCATCTGACTCTCTAGCTCTCGTCGTGCACTCCAGTTGCATGCCTGAACCTTCTCCGGCAATCCCCTACCCCTAAATTCAAAATGTCTAATTATGCAGCATGGACCAACTTCGTCAATAGGTTCGCTGACCCTCCTTTCCCTCAAATCCCCATTGAAATAGCACCAGATTCCACTTGTGATGCCACCCCGCTCCAAGTAACCACTGCTGAAGGGACCTTTACTATCAACCTTATACTAAAAAAGGTTTGATCGAGGCTGAGAAGAGCATCAGGTGCCTCCATCCCTGTTCCTGCTAATGAACCCACCGATGAACCACTACATTCAACCAGTTCATCTAGAACCCCTCACACTTGTACAAGAAAAAGACAAGAGGATGAAATTCTCCATAATGCTCTAAAGGTGAGCAAGAAAAAGAGGCCTACTTCTGCCTATGGGACTTCTATCTCCAGTGATGATTTGCTACTCAGCAAAGTTCATCACAACAAAGTGGTCAAAATGACCCTTCCCAAAGAAACCCCTCCACATCTACCACGGACTCTGCCTACCACCAAGTCCATCTCAAAGAGGACTTCCTCATCCCCACCATCCTAAAGCTCTAGAAAATCCACACCTTCTTCTACTTCCAAACCACCGAAATGAGTCACCCAACCCGTTCTATCACACCACTCTGAATCTGACTCTAACTCCACCGATGGTGAAGATGTCTCTCCTGTAGACCAATAGATATCACTGATCCCAAGCTATTTTACACTCTTCACTTAGAGAAGGGTCGTTATACGTGGGAGGGTTGTCACCGTATTTGGGGGCTCTGAAATGGCCATTTTATTTGAAAATTTAGAATTCCAAGGATGGTCTGCCCTCCTTCTCCAAGGTCAGGTGCAACAAAAGTTTGGTCATCCTGAGGTGACTGAGTTCTACATAAATGGGTCGGAAAAGGGATCCATGTTCTCGACAATTGTGCGGGGTGTGTCTTTGCATTTGGTTGCTAAAGATATCTCCAGAATTCTGCAGGTTCCATTGGTGTCACTCCCCGAGTTTACTCCCTAGACGTAACACGAGACCTAGGACCACAACATTCCCAAGCTAACCCTTGGTCATAGCATACATAAAGGAAACATAGCGGAAGCATCAAGGATAAAGATAATGTAGCATAAGATAGATAGTCGAACGCCTCTAATCATAACATAATAAGTTGCTAGGACAATACCCTAGCTACCTTGAAGTACGAAAATGAAAATCTAATAAAGCTAGAAACATAACTAGTCCTCGACCTAACAGGACTCACCAACAGTTGTCTGGGTGTGGCCGAGAAACTCTAGCCACGAATCTGAGGAGGTATACCTGAATCTGCATCATCAAAGGATGCAGCGCAAGATATGCGTCAGTATTATAGGATGTACCAAGTATTTGAGCGATGCTTGAACAGGATAAATAGTTTAAAACATGCTGAGTATGCTTTAACAATCGAAATCATACTTTTAAAAGTAAAACTGGATGCAAATGACTCTTTGAAACACCATAAGTTGAAAACATGATCGTAAACAAAAGTCTGAAATTTGAATAAGAGTCAAGTACATCTTTAAAGCATAAACTATTTCTGTGGGAGGTTCTCTAACCGACATAGACCATGTAAGCTACATGGAATCCGATATATAGGCCCCATCGAGAGGACCCAATATACCTTGCAAGGGTATAAAGGCATGACTGTGGCATGATCACTAAGAACTGATGCCCAACAGAGGAGACTTGCAAACCTATGGGGGCACGTAGTTCTGGGACTAAGGGTACTCTCACCCGGTCCAACTCGATGCTAAATACTACTCCCAAAATATATATATATAGATCATATATTACTGGGCATATCTGATGCCAAAACTGTTCATAACTAGTGACATATCTGATGTCAAAACTGTTCATAACTACTGACATATCTGATGTCAAAACTGTTCATAACTGGTGTCATATCTGATGTCAAAACTGTTTATAACTGGTGACGTATTCTATGTCATGCAATTCAAAATCATACATCCAAAGAATGTGCATAGCCATAACTCAAAATATACTTTTCCCTTTCTAAACTCATACTTGAATAGGTGGGCATGCAATTTCATAAGATACATAAAGACATGTTTTCTAAAGCATGTAAACTTTCACTTAAATTATGCAATTCAATGGAATCATGCTAGAACCCAACTTTAATGCATGGGCTTTTAAAACCAATGAAGGTATCATGAACAATTCATGTAAAATCAATAAGAAACCATGAATTTAGACATAGAAATTGATTTCATAAACTTTCCCCAAATTTAGATCAAAACCCTAATTTCATAAGTTCATACTTCAATATAAGAGTTGGGGATTTTGGGTACAAGGGTGAGAGGAACCCATTGTTGAATACCCACATACCTTGGGTGAAGATAACCCATTTCAATGGAAAAGACTTAGAAGGCTTGACTTGGAGCTTGGAGACTTGAAGCTTGAGGAAGAACTCTTCTTCTTTTGGGAGGTGAATGAATGATTTAGGAGGAACATAGGATAATAAGGGTGAAAACCCTAATTGAAATAGTCAAAATGACCTCACTTAGGAGTTAAAATGGTGGGTAATGACTAAAATGCCCCTGGGAATTAATTAAGAAAATTGTCTTAAAAACCCGGCTTCAGGTTCCACGAGTCCCTTCCACGGACCGTAGAACTAATCATGGCTCATGGAATGGGGTCGTAGTTCCTGAGCCAAAATTCCAGGTTGCTGAAGACATTCTACGGCTCAACAGGACGGCTTGTGAAAACTCCCATGAGTCATAGAACCCAGCCATGGTTTTGGGGAACTTGGATGGTCTCAGGTCCAGCTTCACGAGTCAACAGAACGATCCATAGAAACTTCAATGAGTCGTGGAACCGACTCATGGTTCCTGGGGAACTTGGCCACTCTCTGTCTGAGTTCCACGGGTTGGTTCCACAACCCATGGGAACTTCCACAAACTATGAAACTGACTCATGGTTCTCAGACCTGAGGATGGTCTGCAGGAATAGAATCACGAGTCCCTTCCACGACTCGTGAAACCACCCACGGCTCATGGACTTGACCCGTGATCCCTGAAATCTCAAAATCTCTACAAGTTTTGAGTTTAAAAGCTGGATCAGTTTCTGGGGTGTTACAACTGGGGGATGGGATCATTATGTTAAGGGTGAGTGGCCTCCCTTGGACAAAATGGCATCTGCCTTAGATATCTCCAAAAAATTCTCTGGGAACCCCACCGTTACTCAGCATAGAAGGGTACTAAAAAGGAAAATGTCCCCTCTTCATCAGCTCTATTTTGATGTGATTCCCAAGATCATCACCCCAAGGAAGGAACAAAGAACTTAGGCTAACTATCTTAACTTGACACTCATGGAGCTCCAGGATACTGAAGTCAAGATAGATTTGTCTAGTTTGGTGATCAAACATACGCATCGGGTGCTGATTAAAGATGACAGAGGTTATGCCCTTCCCTATGGTTTCTAGTTGGCTCAAATTTTTGAGGATTATATTGTACCCGTCCAAGTTTGGACCTTCCAAACTACAATGGATTTTCTGGGAAGAGTGAACCATGTTGCCCTACCTGTTTCAATGTGGAAAGTGGATACTCCTTTGCAAGAACTTAGAACTGCACTGGCTGAGAAGTCTGCTAAATGGAATCTATGCAAGCCATTCATGAAAGGTAAAGGGAGGTGCTCCAGGCACGCATTGTGGACCTGCAAGCTGAGTTTGCCCAAGAAAAGGCTGAGAATGTTTCCACTGTCCGTCATTTGACACGACTCCTTCCTCCTGCTCTATCCTCTTCCCCTTCTACCTAGTGTTCCAGTCTTTCTAGCTCCATGTCTAGTAGTTTTTGTGTTCCATTGCTAATTTCTTTGTCATCTTATGATGTAAGGTCACTTTACCTTGTGGAACATATTTTATCTGGTTAATGAAATAGGCTCATTTGCTTTACATTCTCTATCTCTTAATGCTTATCTATAGTGCTTGTAGCCTTCATCTGATTGTCTTGTTGATATCCCTAGTGGCTAAGGATAGAAAATCTATGAATTGATTAGTATATTCTTGCCACTGTCTTAGCTTTTTAATGATGCCAAAAGAGGGAAGATAAGGGTTGTGCGATATTTATAACCCATAGACTAATATGTTTCATTCAAGTGCTCGTTACTTCAATTCCCACAGGTTATGATATAAAGAGAGCACTAAGGCATAAGTTTGTCATCACCAAAAATGGGGAATTTTTGGGTACTCTGCAGTTTTGGTTAATAACAAGTAGAATGAAACAGGTCAGTCAAGCTGGTTCACAGGCACAATATCTCAAAATAGTTGAACCTATAGTAAGATCACTAAGTGGCAAAGGACATAGGAGCAATAATCAAGGAACGGATAGAGTGACTCGTGATAAACCATGTGCAAGACAGAAGAGTTGGAGTTTGACTACAACACTTAAAGAAAGGCACGAGTTTGAATAAAAGAAGGAGTCTCACTTGAAGTAGAACTCTAAGCAAGTAGAGTTCAGATGTAAGAAAGAGTTCAAATTAAAGAAGAACTCCTTGAGGAATTGTGGTTAAATAGTAGAGTCACTATCCAAAGCATTCACGCACTCACAGAGCAAACAAAGGCAATTGTGAAATTGGCTTTAGCAAGTGCAACGGAGGTTACTAAAGAAACACATTGAAGAACCTGGTCCTAAGTACAGAGTCTAGCTAAGGTATCTTAGTAGTGATGTATTAGGAGTTGTTCTTTGAGTTATAATCATAGTTCAGTATGTTATAAACTGAAGTAGGATTGTTATCTTCAAGTTAGGTTAACTCAAAGATTCGGAAAACACAAACCTCGGGTGGTTGGTGTTGTTAGGGGTCAGAGTTTATAATTCCTAGGTTACATCGAGTTGTAATCAATTTAGTTGAGGCTCATTGTGTTAGTGAAGTTGGGCTTAAATCTTGTAGAGGTACAGGTCATGGTTTTTACACCTTTGTGAGCCGGGTGGTTTTCCACGTAAAAATCACTATGTTATTTAGTTACTGCTTTCTAACTGTTGAAACATGTTAGGCAACCTGTTTCATCGATAGGCAACTAATAGAGTAACTAACTAAATCAGTAGGTCGTGTAGACTATCAATTGGTATTAGAGTGGGTATCTTAATTAAAGGCTAACACCTTAAGAATAGATCAAGAAAATGAATTATTCACTACCAATTAGACACTCTGAAGGAAAATCCACCACCAGGTCTCCTCTCTTCAATGGATCTCATTTCATTTGGTGGAAAGCTTGAATGGAGAATTTCATTCAAGATGAAGACTATAAACTATGGGACATGATCACTGATGGTCTAACTATTCCCGTGAAAACTATTGAAGGGGTCTCTTTGAAAAAAGTAAGAAGTGAATACACTCCTGATGACCTCATTTCTCTCAAGAAAAATGCTAAGGCAAAAAACATCCTAGTCTGTGGACTAGGTCCTGATGAGTACAACCAAGTGTCTAGTTGTACTACTACCAAACATATCTGGGATGCCCTGGTAAATGTGCACGAAGGAACAATTCAAGTGAGGAAATTCAGAGTAGGTATGTTGTTCACTAAGTATGAAACCTTCAAGATGAAGGAAAGTGAGTCTCTGCAAAACATGATCACTTGACTCACTACCCTTGTCAATGAACTATCATCCTTGGGAAAAGTCTTGACTACTGAGAAACAAGTTGACAAGGTTTTAAGAATCCTACCAAAGTCAAAATGGGATGTGAAAGTCACAGCCATCAGAGAAGCAAAGGACCTCACTGATATGTCCCTAGATGAACTGGTTAGAAACTTGAAAACATATGAAATGAACATGGAAAATCCAAATAAATGGGAAGGATCCAAAGAAAAGTCTCTAGCACTCAAAACATCTGACAGCGATGATTCAGATCTTGGTGAAGATCAAGTTGCATTTCTGGCAAAGAACTTCAAAAAATTCTTCAAGAAAGTAAATGGGTACGACAAGAAAGAAACAGGTAGCAAAAAGCGGTCCACTGACAAAAACCAGGTAGGATGCTACAAGTGTGGAAAGACTGACCACATGGTTAAAGATTATCCACAATGGGAAATTGAGTGGAGAAAGGAAAGGGCTGAGAAGGAAGCAAAGATGAACTCTAAGAAGAAGGAAAAAGAAGACTATGCCATGGTAGATTCCTGGGGATTAGGAACTGAGGAGTCTGACAATGATGAAACAGATAAAATTGCACTCATATCAATTAGAAACTCAGATCTAGAAGAAGTAGAGGTTGACTCTGAGGTAAGAATTCTTGAACTTAAAGATAAGTTGCATCTTTTTTCTAAAAGAAAACTTGTTGCTCTAATGAATGCTCTGATTGAAGACTTTGTTGAACAAACTTCTAATAGGAAATAGTTGTTCAGTGCTCTTCCAAGTCTAAAGTTTGAATACATTGATCTTGAGACTTGTAAGATTGCCACTGAGAAAGAAAATGGTATCCTAAAGGAACAAGTCCGTCAACTTGATTCAAGCAACCTAAGTCTAAAATCAGAAATCCCAAAACATGCAATCTTTGAAAAAGGCAAAGATAAATGAGTAACAGCCAAGAGATAGCTGAGTTAGAACTGAAAAAATGTAAAGACAATCTTCTCTATGAAAAGTAAAGGGTGAGAAAATTGAGTCTAGAAAACTCCAGGATAAAATTTGATCTTGAAAAGGCTAATAGGTGGACTAACTCATCTAAAATAGTGAATAAGTTAGGAGAAAGGACTCATAGTGAAAAGGCAGGTTTAGGATTTCACAAAGAAACTGCTTCTACTAAAGATCTGTGCTTTATCTGTGGACATCTAGGGTATCCCACTACTGAATGTCAACCTGCAGCCTCGTACATAAATGAAAACATTAGACTGGCAGCAAGAAACAATTCTGAATCTGTGCGCAGGAACAGGTCTACTAACATGTTGCCTAGATGGGCTAGAAGAAATTTAATACATCCTTTTGCTCACAAGAAAGGACCCAAGATTGTCTGGGTTCCTAAGACTAACCCCTGCAATATTTCGCACAAGAAATTGAAAGGGAGCAAGAAACATTGGTACATGGACAGTGCTTGCTCAAGATATCTGACAAGAGACAAAGAAAAGTTTCTTTCACTCACCACAATTAAAGGAGGAAATGTCTCTTTTAGAGGAGGCAAAAATGGAAAAGTTACTGGAGTTGGAAAGATTGGAATATCTACAACAAAGGCAGTAGAAGAAGTGTACCATGTTGATAGGCTGAAGCATAATTTACTCAGCATTTCTCAGCTATGTGACAGAGGTAATAAGGTAACTTTCACTTCTACAGGTTGCAAGGTCAAGAAAATGGACACCAAGGAAGTTGTTCTGACAGCAAAAAGGTATAAAATTGTGTATAAAGCTGATATTTTGGGAATGCCTGGCACTAACTTAACTTGTCTTAGTGCAATTGACTGTGACCCCCTTCTATGGCACAAACGACTTGGACATGCTAGTTTGAAACAGTTGAAAAAACTTGCTTCAAAAGACTTAGTTATAGGCTTGCCTAAAACCAAGTTCAAGGATGAACAAGTCTGCAGTGCCTGTGTAAGGGGGAAGCAAGTAATATCATCTTTCAAAGCAAAAAATATGGTAAGCACCACCAAATGTCTTGATCTAATCCACATAGATCTGTGTGGACCAATGAGAGTAAGAACCAGAGGTGGTAAAAGGTATGTATATGTTCTTGTTGATGATTACTCTAGTTACACTTGGACACTATTTTTAGCCTCCAAAGAGGATGCCTTTGATGTCTTCACCATATTTGTTAGGAAAATATAGAAGAAACTAGGCTCCTCCTTGATCTCTATAAGGCCTGATCATGGAACAAAATTTGAAAATGTCAACTTCCTAGAATATTGTTCCTCTAAGGGTATAGATCACAACTTCTCTGCTCCTAGAACCCCTCAGCAAAATGGAGTGGTTGAAAGTAAAAATAAGACTCTAGAAGATATGGCTAGGTGTCACGACCCGATTTCTCAAGTCATGATGGCACCTACAATCCCCCAGTAGGCGAACCAATTCCCGTAGCCCAGAATGGTTAGAAATGGGCTACTACCTAACCAAAACGCAACAGCAAGCAGAAATAAGCGGAAGCAAAACTCGAATATAAATACATAAAGGAAACTACACCAACCCCAAGACTTGGTATCAATAGTACAGAAGCTTCTAATAGGATACAAGTGCTAGTAGTAACAAAATACAACATAAATTGCCTCCGAAAGTACAAGGAGCAACAGTACAACAGATGAGATGCAGACAAGCCCCGACCGTCAGGTGCTCACCCTAGTCTCAAATATCCAAAAGTTGCATGAGTCTCCAACGTGATCAATGGCGAAAGCTCAGCTAATATCTGCACAACAAAGTGCAGAAGTATGGTATGAGCATCAAAACCACGGGTACTCAGTAGGTATCATCGGCCGACTGAGCGCATATAAGATATAAAAGCAGTAAGTAACAGATAGCAAGAAAGCAATCACTGAAGCAATAAGCAAGGCACAAGGAGCTAGCACAGATCATCCATAACCAAGAGCTTCAAGTAACACATGCTAGCACAGAGATACAATTCCATAGAATCACAGGTGAAGGAAAGGAAAACGCACTTGGAGTCCTTGCACAACAATATAAGTAAGTAGAGAGAGTTGAGAAAATGGCGGTATACCGGTAACCTCAAGTAAAAGGAAAAGACGAAGAGCAATCTAACATACTCAAAATGGAATCAACAAGTATAAGGAAATCATAACACCGATCCAATCACATGATACCATAACCAGGGAATCACCTCACAAGTACCACCCTAGGATGAAATAACTAGACCATAATAACCGAGAGATACCACTCAGCTTCCCACAAGAATAGAACCAGGGTCTCACACTCTGCCCAGAAGGCCACACAAAAGTGCCTAAATAAGATAGGACTCCCTAGCCATCACAATAATCAGATATCCCACAACTGAAACCTCAACAGGTTAACCATCACTAATCCTTCACTAACCGAGTGCCAAGACAAGCTCTAAATAAAGACAGGAGTAAATATAGTCTACCTACAGTCCCAACGGCCGCCGATACAACCGAGGAACACAATCAAGTGAAAGCAAACCCTCCGGCATCCCATACTACCGGAGCGTACACTGAACACACAGCAAACAAAGGTGGAATCCAATGCATGATATGATATGATATGATATGATATGATATGATATGATGTGTGAAATAGAACCTCTGTATGTACCTCTTACGGTGCCAATCGGGCCCAGCAGGCAGGTTCCATGGAAGGACTCAGCCTGTATACCTCTACTCCACTGTATACCCTTCCATCCGACGCACGCAGCCCGAAACCCCCAGGCCCAGAGCGACAAGGTCCATGGAGGTCCCCGACTCCATACTAAAACTCAGTATCAAGACATGTCATCCGGAAGCAAGTTCGGGATCAAGATAGAGACCCAGTCTCAAATATGCATGCCCAGACCCTGTCCAGGACTAAAGTAGTAGAAAATGCCTCAAAAACCCCTCCAAGGGTGCCCGGGCGTAACCGGGTCTAAAACTATAGTAAATTAAGTCTAGTGCTCTGCCCTGCAGAGACTAGTATCAGTAATAAAATCAAGTCTGGTGCTCTGCCCTGTAGAGACTATCAATAATAAAATCAAGTCTGGTGCTCTGCCCCGCAAAGACTAGTACCAGTAATTAAATCAGTGCGAAAACATCCAAAAATCCCCTTTTCTATCATCAACAGTACCAAAAAAGGGCCCCCAGGGCCATGCAGATTTAGGAAAACTGTCAGTAGTGGCTCGCGACCAAAAATGTAGTAAAACATGCAGGGGAAAACCTTTTTCATGGATGATATGCTCGCACACAAATATAAAAGGAGCCCAATGGCTCACAACAACTCCTATCAGCCCTGCACAGGCGCAACAACTACTCAGCAGACATAACCAGCCTAAAAGGATAATCTCTATGTCCGGGACTCGCGGACATTCCCCAATAACCCACCATCTATGTTCCAGAGTCAATACAAGGCCACACAGGACCACAAGGGTAATATACAATACTACACGAATACTACAAACAACGCATGAAATAACGGACGAACAAGGTGGACAAGGTCTGGGGTACCAACCTATAATAACCCACCCAAGTATATTAATTAATTCAATTATAGCCTATATACGCAGAGTCTAGGTAGGAAAGCCATAACCTACCTGTCATCCGATGACTAGCTGTGGGAACGGCGTCGTCCAGGCTCAAACTGCTCCGGGAAGCTCCAAATTACAAGAACACTTTCAACTGAAGTCCCAAAGGCGTCTCTATGAAGCCTGACCAACCAAGGTAATGGAATAATTGCTAGAATCGACAAGGCTGCAAGAACGAGCCATAGCCAATTGATAAGATGTTAATGTCACACTCGCGACCAGCCAACTCCAAAGCATAAAAATGAGGCCAATAACAATAACAAATGGAAGCTAAATCCACCAACAATACGTTAACCACATCTCCAAGGAGCGACGAGCTCCCGAGGCACTATTTCAAGGCGTACTTCACGTTTGTCCAATCCAATCACTATCGTATGTGATCCCAAAAAGAATCGAACAATTTCCCAATCCCTCCAGCACCTTACCACAACCAGAAAACCACAACAATAACCAAACATAACAAGATAAAGGGGTTGTCCAAAGCCACAAATCCAAAATACCACTTCGTGGCTCAGAAATCCATAAAACAATACTAGAACATATAATAACGAAGGAGGGTCGTAGGGGAGAGATTTCCTTGACAAAAATATTCAATATCCCAAGATTAACAACCTGCCTCCTTGCAGGAACAACAAACATATCCAAATCCAACAAGAAACTACTACAAGTTATCGAAAAATATAACTTTTGGTGACTAGAAGCTTAGAATCTTGATTCAACAAATAGATAAGTGTACATGATCCATACCTCACCAATATAACTCCGTAGCTACTACCAAATACTCAGAAAACACCTGCTGGATTGCTGCATCAACACCCACGAAGATACGCCATGAAATCGACGGGGAAAACTATACCAAAATGACGAGCCCGCGACGTAGAGCAACTTCCGTTAAACTTCCGAATTGAAAGGATCAAAGTCCATGGATTATTTATGGACTCTCCCTCTGATTTTCTAAGAATTTTGGGTGAAAAATATGAGTTAAAACGAAGGAGAAATCAGCTTTTATAAGCTGAACCGACTTAGGATGTGGGCCCCACCTTGACGTGTCTGCTTGCGCAGTCTTACGAAAATGTGAATATCTCTCTATTCTGAAGTCGTATGGACAAACGGTTTAGTGCGTTGGAAAATAGACTCGTATACCTTAGATTTGGTATATTGGGGGCCTACTAACTCTTTATAGATAGGGAGAAACACCCCAATACATTTAACCCAAATTTGAAAAGAATTCCTTAAAGGAATTTACAATAACTTTTTCCGATTTTTGTTTCGCAACTTGCTTGAATTCAAAACTTATCATACGACCATTTTTCCATTACAATACCTCATAACACATCCTTCTTAGTATATTAGACACTATTAGTCTTACTCCAAAGGCACGGGTTACTTTAAACTTTCCAAACGGGAGAGGTGTTACACGAGGCATTTCTTTAACTCAAACTTTCGAGTAAGGGATTCCTTTGACCTAGAACCTTGGTTTAATTCTTTGATATTACCAAGAATGTTGTCGGAAGTCAACGATTTCCAAAGTTGAAGCTCTAACATGAGGAATGGCCATAAAGACCAAATAAATGACCCGGGCACCGAACTACCGGTCCCGACAAGCCATAAATGACTTGGGCCGCTACAAGAAAGCTCTAATGGTACAAGAAAGGCAAAAACGTGTAAATGACCGGAAGGGTCATTACACTAGGACTATGATGATAGTAGGAAACCTTGCTAAAAATCTTTGGGCTGAGGTAATGAGTACTGCTTGCTACATCATCAATAGGTGCATGACTAGACCCTTGATAGATAAGACTCCCTATGAACTTCTTAAGGGAAGGAAACCAAATATCTCCAATCTTAGATCCTTTGGTTGCAAATGTTATGTGCATAATAATGGGAAAGATAATCTTGGTAAGTTTGATGCTAGGAGTGATGAGGGCATATTCTTAGGATACTCCCAACATAGCAAAGCATATAGGGTTTTGAATAAGAGAACAGGATGTGCTGAATAAAGTGTGCATGTGGTCTTTGATGAATATTTTGTTACTATTGATACTAACATGCAGGTTGAAAGTGATGTTGATGATAGTCCGTAGGAACAGGTTGTACAACCCAGTCCATCTAATGAACAAACTGCTGGCACACTGACAGGAGGAACAACTGTTGGCACACTAACATGGGGAACATCTGATGGCCTAGTGACAGGGGGAACAGCAAGCCATGAATCATCTGTTGGAACTTCACAAGGAATAGTACTAAAAAACTATAAGTACCAGGATTCTCATCCCATTGACAATGTTCTCACAGATCTGACATCTGGAATCACCACCAGTCCAGTTCTTAAGAACTTGGTGCTTTTAAAGTATTCCTGTCAATGATTGAGCCTAAAAAGGTAAAGGAAGCACTCCTTGATGAAGATTAGTTAATGGCCATGCAAGAGGAACTCAAACAATTTGAAGCAAGGTGTGGCACCTGGTTCCTCCACCTGATGATACAACTATAAGTGGCACTGAATGGGTGTACAGGAACAATCTTCATGAAGATGAAACAGTTACAAGAAACAAGGCAAGGCTAGTGGTCCAAGGATACAACCAAGAGGAAGGAATTGACTTTAATGAGACATTTGCACCAGTTGCCAGACTTAAAGTAATCAAGCTACTTGTTGCCTTTATTGCATTCATGGAGTTCACTCTATATCAAATGGATGTGAAGAGTGTCTTTCTAAATAGGAATCTCAAGGAGGAAGTGTATGTGAAGCAGCCACCTGGATTTGAGAGAACAAAATTTCCAAATCATGTTTATAAATTAGACAAGGCTCTGTATGGACTAAAACAAGCCCAAAGGGCTTGGTAGGAAAGATTGTCCAAGTTTCTCCTGAAGAATGGGCATAATTCAAAATGTATTTACATAATTGAGAATAAAAGAGAGTGAGAACTTTGTAAACATACACTCAATCAGATAATACAAAAAATAACTATTTTAGAAATAGAGGTAAATCTTATAACAAATTACAAGAAGATAATATATTTCTAATTTAAATTATTTTAAATTATAATTTAGAAATTATTTTATCGATGAACAATCAATACTCAAAAATCTAAATATGCGATGGAGAGTAAGATAGAAGGTTGAACTTATATATGTAAACAGTAAACATACGCGCACACAGAGATATATTTACAATATACTAAATGCATGTAATATTGCTGAAAAAAATGCATTATAATATGAAAGGAAATAGCTATCATTAAAAAAAAATACTCTCTCCATTCCATTTTACTTGTTCTTTATATTAAAAATATATTTTATTTTATTTATATATTTTAGCAAATCAAGAAAAAATTATTATTTTATTTCAATTACTATCCTTATCATTACGTAATTACATAAAGTACAATAGTCAAATTTAAATTTTTAAAGTATAACTAATAAAATTAATTTAATAAATAGACTCCTGATACTATCCTTATCATTAAGTAATATTATTGAATTTCAAGTAAAACACCTAATAAAAACTAACATATACTCTAATATAATATGATGATTGAAAATGTGAAAGATAAAATAAACATAATGTAGGATACGAGGAGAAGAATATTTATAATTTAAATTGGACATGTGATATGAAGTCATAATTTTAAATCAGCGTTTGGACATGCAATTTGAGATCATGATTTAAAATTTCAAATTCTCCAAAAAAACATGATTTTGGATTTCAAATAGTGAATTAAAAAATTTTAAATCTAAAACTTGACTCATAAGTTTATATTTTGTAAAAAAAAGAAGAAGAAGATACATCACTTTAAATTTTATAAAAAATAACTCATGCTCGGTGCGAGAGATTGTCCATACCATGTGAAAATATTATATTAAAGAATAGCTAGTTACTATTATCGTTGACTTGTGAATCGAAAAACTTTTCTCTCTCTAAAAAGCTCTCCGTACATATTTTATCGTTCTTGTTTCTAACGTTTCTATTCTTCCTCAATCAGCAAGAAATGCTCAGGCACCCATCTATAGGGATTCTAGTGGAACCACCGTCGGCACGCCCTATGGATCAAAGTGCTCATTTGGCTGGGAATTCAAGCAAAGAAGAAGTGATTCATCAGAATTTGAACTACAGAGGAGTTGTACAAAAATCTACAACTGCAAATCCGGACACAATCAGGTAGGGGATCCTCGAGTTAAAGCAAGATACTTTATCCATAATAGAGTACATGCTATCATCTTCAAGATGAATGACTACTATGGGGTAATGGCCGAGGAATTTAAACTCACAATAGTGGGCAAATTTCTCAGAACTCAACCATAAATAGAGAAGATTCGATCAAGAATTGCTGAGAAAATCTCCCTAAAAGGTATTATTAAGATAGGTGTCTTTGATTTCAAAACTGTTTACATAGATTTCACCAACAAGGATGATTTCAAAAGTGTGTGGTTTAGAAGATCAATTGAATTTGAGGGACAAGTTATGTGGCTTGAAAAATAGACACCGAACTTTAAACCGAAAGAGGACTCAGCCATTGTTCCTATTTGGGTCCTTTTACCGTAATTGTCATTTCATCTGCATACCTGGAACTACGTCAAACAAATAGTAGCACCTGTGGGAACTCCCTTATTGATGGATGTAGCTACAGACAAAAAAAAAGGTCGAGTATGGCTAAGGTGAGAGTCGAGGTTGAGTTAACTAAGATGAAGCTTAATTCTTCATGGGGAGAATAGCCCTATAAGAGGCAATGATGAGAAACTTGAATAAGAGAATGTGCCCAAAATTTGTAGGCATTGCAAACTACTTGGACATAGCATACTGCACTGTAGAAATATTGAGAAGAAGAATGTGGAAAAGGGTGCAAACAATGACCCTCAATCAAAGAATGAAAAGGATGATCATAAACAAGGTAACGGGAGTACGAATAATGAAAAAGACAAGTCTAAAGAAGACAAGAAAGCATATTCTAGTAACGCATCAACGGAAGACAAGAATAACACCAAAAAAGAAGAAGAAAAACCTTCAATGACTACTAGATTGATCAAGCGAAAGAAGAAACCCAAGAAAAAAATATGCCTAAGAAGAGGAGCAAAGTCAATTTTAAACCTCCTATGCCTTTGGAACATGCCAGCAAAGTCAATTTTAAACCTCCTATGCCTTTGGAACATGCCAATAAAAATACTAAGGAGGACTAAGAAATCCACCGGTGAAGAAGAAGCCAGCATCAACTAAGAAATGGAATCTAACAACACTGGGAAGAATAAGTTGATCACTGATAATATTGAGCCTGTCCAACAAAGCAATGATAATATTTGTTATTCAAACTCTAAGAAAGATGATCAACAATTTGTTAGTGGAAACACTAAGCTTTAAAACATTGATGAGGTTTATGAACAACATGCACAGGTGGAGGAACATATATCATCTGATCAGGAGCTATCAGGAAGCATAACATTTACTGTGAAAAACCAAAAAGGGATCCAATTGTATGTTGATCTGAAATATGGTGAAACTAATAATGGAGAACAAGACTTACACTCGAAGGATGATGACTATGGGAAAGACGATAGTAAAATGGAAATGACAAACTCAAATGAGGAAAACCTTGCTTAAGCTCACTCAAAAGAAGTACTAGATCATAATGGTATCTCCACTATAAAAAGAGGTAGAAGTATAGTGAGAAAGAGTGAAAAGGAACAAAGAGAAAAAACAGTTCCCTCCTTCAAACGGAGAAACTCAAACCAACCTATCTTCTCTAGTTTCCAATGATCAACTCCATATCTTAGAATATTAGAGAAATAAGGTCCAAAAAAGTTGTCCAAAGACCAAAACTACTGATCACTATAAAAAATCTTGTTTTTGTGGCCATTATGGAACCTTTAGTGGATAAAAACAAAATTGAAGGCTATAGAAAGTTCTTGGGCTTCCATAACTGTCTATCCAACGATAATGGAAAGATTTGCCTCTTCTAGTCACATGGATCAAGTTAATATTATTTGCAATCAAAATCAACAGATTACCATGAAGTTCAAGCATAATAATATTGCTGATGAGTTTCATGTAGCCTCTGTGCACTACTACCTAAAGGAAGGCCCATTGGAATGATATTGAAAGCCTGAAACTCACTATAAAAGGTCCATGGTGCATTGGTGGTGACTTCAATGTCATCATGGACTCTGATGAGAAACAAAGTGATATCCTTCATAGAGCATATAAAAGCTTAGACTTCGTAAGTTGTATGAATAATGGTGGTATGGTGGACCTAGTCTTTAATGGCTGTAAATTTACTTGGTAAATAAAAAAAGGCCTAGAAAAAGGATCTGGAAAAGATTAGATAGGGTGTTTGTAAATGCTGATTGGGATCAACATTTTCATAACAACAACATCAATCACCTTGCTAGAAGTGGCTCTAATTATAGGCCCCTCCTGATGAGCTATTATAATGATAACAATGATTTCATTAAATATTTTAGATTCCTCAGTCTCTGGGTGGATCAACCTAGCTTCCATGAAACTGTGAAAAACATTTGGAACATTAAAATGAAAGGAAATCCTACGTGATTCTGCAATTAAAGTTTAAAGCACTGAGAATAAATTTGAGTCAATGGTCTAGGGATGCACTTAGGGATATTCATGACCAGGTCACAAGCTGGGAATCTGAACTGCAAATTTTGGAAGATATGGACCAAATGTACAATACGGAACAAGGGAATAAGGAACTAAACAAGGTCCATTAAAAATACACTAGATGGTAGAGTGTTCAAGATTCTATAGACAAGCAAAAGGCTCAGATTAAATGGTTTGAAGAAGGTGATAGTAACACCAAGTATTTTCATGTTATTATGAAGAACAAGAGGAGAAGACTTCAATCCTTAAGATCCAGAACCACAAAGGGAGATGAGTAAATACCAATGAGAAGATTGCTAAAGTTGTTGTGAGACAATACTCAAAACTGTTCAACCTGAAGTTCTCCAATAACAAGGATAATTTTTTGAACAATAGCAGGACTACCATATCAGAAGAGGATAATGAACTCTTAACTGCAATCCTTAAAGGAGATAAAATAAAAAATGCTATTTTTGACACCTCTAAAAGAAGCATAATATGATCGTTGTTCAAATATAGAACCTAACCAAGGTTAGGGTCGATCCCACAGGGAATATGGTAGGATCTCGTTCAACTGTATGTATTCGTGCTCTTAACCATCTTATTTCCCTAAGGGGGGTTTAAGTAACAGTTAATGTTTGTAAATTATTAAGTAACCAGTAATCAGCAAGTATCAATATTGTTGTGATTTA
This sequence comes from Jaltomata sinuosa, assembly GCA_003996215.1. Classification (NCBI taxonomy): domain Eukaryota; kingdom Viridiplantae; phylum Streptophyta; class Magnoliopsida; order Solanales; family Solanaceae; genus Jaltomata; species Jaltomata sinuosa. The sequence continues at coordinate 68,152 of QJPP01005232.1, forward strand.
GAGAGAAAATGGACTAGAACTGTGGTCCCCATGAGTTTATAACACTGTAGGCGTTGTACTAGCAATCTATTCTGGTGCTTAGCATGCAAGATCGGTAAGTTAGGTTCACCTAAATGGTTAGTCCCCTAGATAGATAAATTTCACCACACAACTTGGTCCGTCTACGGGTGTATACTTTACTAACCCTTACCTTTGATCCCAGATTAGCTATTTCAAAATAAGGTCAAGCTATTAGATGAGGGTTGATAGCCTCAAATATCTATTGTAACCAACCCTTTTTCCATTCATTACCTCCTTACTCCAGCACGTAAGAATAAGGCCAATTCTAATATTGGCCATCGTTAAAATGCAATCAAAGCAAAAAGAAGAACAATATATGCATAAATACAATCCTAGGATTGCTAAGTACTTTGCCTACTTTGTTAATCTGTCATGGTTCCCACAATCCTATTGTGGATTTAGCCACTCATGTTCATAAGTAAAAAATCAGAAGTTGTTGAAGATTTCATGATCATATACTTATAAGAAGAAGTAAAGAAATCTGAAAACTTGAATAATTGAAGAAGAAATCAAGAATCAAGAACTATGAATGTGTTAATCTCTCAAAACCAAGAACAAATCAATACCAAGATTTCATTGTAGTAGAGTAAAGAGTTTGGCCCTAGTCTCTCCTTGGACATCGTGTACCTCAACTCAGGCAAATCACCTATGTTGAGGGTGGCTACTGTGAAGGTGACTGAGGAAGTATAGGGTATGAAAAGAAAAAAGTTAGTGATAAAAAGGGGAAAAGTAACGGGTGTGGCATATGTGTTAGAAAAAGAAAAAGAGAAAAGAAAAGAAAAAAAGAAAAATAAAAGATGAAAATATGATGAAAAGAGTTTGAAATAAAACCCGCACCTGTCGTTTGATGAAAAAGAAAAAAAAAAGAATAAGGAAGGAAAAGAGTTGGTCTAAAAGTTGAAGAAAATAGCGTAGTGTCAAGGAGGGCATAGCCACTATTTCCCAAATATTCCATACCCATCCCTGAGCCTACATTACAAGTCGAGTAAAGTCCTATAATGATCCTAGCCCAACTGTTCAAAAACTGAGGCATAGAAAATAAGGGTAAGCCTATGGTATTGTGCATGCATTACTTGAACTTCTTTGTGAGTGTGAGTGTTCTAATTCAGTCCCAGATATTAATTGATTTATTGTGCAATTGGGACTTTTTTTAGTGAGGGCACTAGAGTAACATCGATTGCTGACTATTAGTATAAGTGTCACCTATGTATGCTAGGTTGTCTATTGATAGCATAATGTCATCAATGGATCCTCTTGTGTTGTATTGATAAATGGTAACTTGTGCACTTGTTTTATACTAAGAAGTAAGGGGGTGTTTGTTGTGAGCTGAACTATTTGAACCATATGACTAGTGTGGTTTCTAGTGTTCTTTTGCTCAAGTGTCGTATTAGGATAGTTTACTTTTCTTGCTTGAGGACAAGCAATAGTTTTAAGTTGAGGGTGTTGATGTGTCGTGGATTTACGTCACTTTTGAGGCTTAATACTTAGGATTATTGCATGTTCTTAGCATTTTGTTGGTAGATTTAATGGTTTTTGTTAAGTGTGCAGGAGAATAGGTTCCATAGCCAAAGTATTGAAATTTATACTGAAAAGTGATGTCCACAGGGATTACGGGAGAATTGACGGTCTTTGGTTCAGAACCACGGACCCGTACTGTCAGTCGTGGAAAAAGTTCAGCAAAATTGCAAAATCATAGGCTAAAAAGTATGAGTCAGTCTACGATTCATGGTTCCAAACCATGACTCATCCTGTTACTCATAGAATAAGTGAACCTGTAGACATGAAAAAAAAAGCAGGAAACACGAGTCACATCATGAACCATAACTTCAGACCACGAACCATTCTGTGGAAATCGTGGTTACTTATCAGAGAGGTGAAAAATAGAGTCTAAAACCATTAGTCATTCGACGAACTATAGCTGGATTTCATGACTCATGGTCCCTCCCATGGTTTCTCACAACAGGCAATGTTGACTCTTCAAGACCATGGTTGACTTCACCAAACCATGAACTATTATCCAAAACGATGGGTCGTCAACTAAGTCATGATCCCAGCCGATTCCCGTTCTCCTAGTTTGTTTAGGATAGGATTTGTGATGTCTATAAATACCTTTTCTAGGTTTTCTTTTACGTCTTATGCTCTATATTCTGTAGGAAACGTATTTGTAAACTCTTGGTATTGATTTGTTCTTGGTTTTGAGAGATTAACACATTCATAGTTCTTGATTCTTGATTTCTTTTTCAATTATTCAAGTTTCAAGATTTCTTTACTTCTTCTTGTAAGTATATGATCATGAATGCTTCAACAACTTCTGATTGTTTACTTATGAACATGAGTAGCTAAATCCACAAGTAGGGTTGTGGGAACCATGACGGATTAACAAAGTAGGCAAAGTACTTAGTAATCCTAGGATGGTGTTTATGCATATATTGTTCTTCCTTTTGCTTTGATTGCTTTTTAACGGTGGCCAACATTAGAACTCGCATTATTCTTACTTGTCGGACCAAGGAGGTAATGAATGGGAAAAAGGTTGGCTACAATAGAGATTTGAGGCTATCAACCCTTATCTAATAGCTTGACCTTGTTGGAGAATAGCTAATATGGGATCAAAGGTAAGGTTAGTAAAGTATACACCCGTAGACGGACCAAGTTGTGTGGTAAAATTTATCTATCTAGGGGACCAATTATTTAGGTGAACCTAACTTACCGATCTTGCATGCTAAGCACCAGAATAGATTGCTAGTACAGCTCCTACAGTGTTATGAACTCATGGGGAACACAGTCCTAGTCCATCTTCTCTCTGAATCACAATAATATTGATACTTGTTGATTACTGGTTACTTAATAATTTACAAACATTAACTGTTACTTAAACCCCTCCCCCTTCTTTAGGGAAATAATATGGTTAAGAGCGCGAATACACACAGTTGAACGAGATCCTACCATATTCCCTGTAGGATCGACCCTAACTTTGGTTAGGTTCTATATTTGAACAATGACCAATTTATGCTTTGTTTATAAGTGTAATTTGGTGTATCAAATGGAGTCCAAAGATAAATCACTTGGCATATGCAGATGACACTATTCTTTTTGGGCCTGCACACACTAATTGCATAAAAAAGATGATAAAGGTGCTAAGGGAATATGAAGACATTTTGGGACAACTCATCAATAATTCTAAAAGTTCCTTCTATGTTCATGAGAATGTTCCAAACAACATAATCAACAGGATTAAGAGAAAGGCTGGTATGAGACAAGGTTCCTTTCCTTTTACATACTTAGGATGCCCAGTATTCTAGGGTAACAGAAAGATTGAATACTATGAGGAACTTGTCAAGAACAGACTCTTATCATATGGAGGAAGGGTTGTATTGATAGAACATGTTCTCCAATCTATTCCAATTTACTTTCTATCTGCTATGAACCCACCAAAGAGAGTCATTAAAATTATTCACAAGATCTTTGTAAAGTTTTTCTAGGCAAACACTGACACCACTAGAAGAAGACATTGGGTGCGTAGCATGGGACTCTATGCGTTTACCCAAGGAGAAAGGGAGTTTAGGCTTTAGATCTCTACATGAGATATCAAAAGCATTGTTCACAAAGCTATGGTGGACCTGAAGGAAAGGAATGACTTATTGGAGCTCATACATAAACTATAAATACTGCAAGAAGAACCACCCTATCATTGCCTATAGATCTAAAGTGTCTCATGTTTGGAGAAAAATGATACAAGTGAGACAGGAGGTAGAACATCAGATATGGTGGAAACTGAAATCAGGTAATTCCAATTTTTGGTATGAAAAATTAAATGGACAAAGATGGGAGCTCTGTGCTCTATTGAATACTATCAAAGACCATGGGAGGAGAAGAAAGTGAAACAATTCATAACATGGGGAGAATGGAATAAGCAGAAGCTACAGGAACTCATATCAGAAGACATGGTCAAACACATTGTAGACAACATCAACCCTAATCTAAACAATGGGGAAAGTGATAAGGCTTTGTGGATGAGCAGTACAACAGGAAACTTCAGTGTTAAAACAGCTTGGGAACTAATAAGAAGGAAAAGAGAGAAAAACTAGAGATTTATGACCAGATTTGGGCAAAGGGTCTGCCTACGAAGATCTATTTTTTCTTCTGTAGAATGATAAATAGGAGGATACCAACAACTGACAACCTGACATACATTGTACAATTGGATCCTAATTGTTGGTGTTGTGACCAGTACAATTATGAGACCATGACTCATCTTTTTCTAACCTCTCATATAGCCTCACAGCTATGGAGAAATTTTTCTACTTGTGCAGGGATAAACATTGAAGAAATGCAACAGAGAATCAGAGTCTTATACCCTTGGATCAGAGAAAGACCATCAGACTGGCCAACTACAATTCAATATCTATTGGATACTAGCAAGCACACAGCCAGTAGAGGGAATGAATATATCAGATGCACCATAGCAGTAAAGAACACAAAAATAGACACAAAAATAGGAGGTATTAAGCACTCTCACCTGGATGTAAAAGAAGCAAAGGTATCTCCTTGGTCTCGATCAAGATTGTCATGCCCCAAGGCTAGCCCCTATACGTAACGCGGGACTTGGGATCACAAGTGACCCTAAGCTAACCCTGAATATGGCATATCACAAGCATATTAAAATAGTTCTAAACAAATGGAAGCAGAACTGAATAAATCATAAATGAAAGGAATAATGATTCTAAAATATCTGAAATGATAGTTTGTCTGAAAATCACTTAACTACATAAGTTGAAGTTTGACTCTATGTCTGAAAGCCTCTAATACTGATGATATGCTGGGAAAAGCCCCCCGGCTAACTCCAAATACTGAAAGTAAAGACAAACTGACTAACTCAAAAAGCATGTAAAAGATATGTCCTCGGATGATGAGGACTCACCACTGATTGTCACTGATATGGCACTACGACGGACTAATCACGAGGCTGAAGCTGAGCACTTGAACCTGCATCATGATAGGATGCAGCATATAGAGTACGCATCAATATTTTGGATGTACTGAGCATGAGGGGTATGCAAAGCTGACTAAATATGTAAACATGCTAAAATACTGAAAAGTTGTAAACTGAACTAAAATGTACTACATAGGCCTAAAATATAATCATATGTAAAAAACAAAAATGCAAGAGTAATCTGGAAACATACTGAAATTTGATAACAAGTATAAGCTGAGGGCCTGAGGTACTTTACTAAACTAATACTCTGGGAGAGTCTATTAACCAATATAAATCACGTGAGCTAAACGTGGAGTCTGATGTATATGCCTCATCGAAAGGACCCAATATACCTTGCCAGGGTATAAAGGTATGGCTGATATGATCACTATTTCTGAGGCCCAACTGAGGGGCTAAAAAATCTACGATGGCACATAGTTCTATGACCTTAAGGGTACGTTAAACCCTAGTCCAACTCGATGCTAAACACTACTCCCAAACTGAAGACTTATAACTCATTAGAACTGAAGTCCTGAATTTTCCGAGACAGAACTAAAATGGTCTGAAATCACTAACTTCTGAAATACTGTAGTAAACTGAAAACTAGTTAAATTCTGATTTCTTTTAAAGCTCATATTGATAATCTAGGTTGATTTTGAAGAAAGCTAACACTTTAGGAATCCTACAATTTAGGGCAATTTTCGTGATTCCTCAAAACCTTGTAAAAATTCATGCAGTTTAATATAAGCAATATATATTATTAAAACAAAATAAAAATTACGTATAAATCAAGAAGATGGACTTCCGTAGCAATCTACTAGCATGGGTAAGAATCCTAGTTTCAAGACCATGAAACTTACTGTAAAATCCTGTGACTTTTGGGCATAAGGGCGGACTAAACCCATACTAAATATCCACATACCTGGTAAAAGGAGATTCTTCAAGAAAATCTGAAGTTGAAGCTTGGAGAGGAAAGCCCTAGGTCTAAAATTTTGGAGAAGAACGCTATTTTCTGTCTTGAGATTAAATTGAGAGAAATCTGACTTAATTTGGGTTTAGACTTAATAAAATAAGCCTAAGACTCATTTATATTCAGAGCTAAAATATAAAGGAAAGGTCTAAAATACCCCAGAGAAATTTATTTAAAAACTGTTGGAAAATTTGTGACCAACCTCCACGGACAGGTTCCACGGTCTGTGGAAACTTCCACGACTCGTGGAACCCTGTCGTGGTTTCTGGGACCTTTTCTTGGTTGTGGGTCTATTAACCACGATCCAAGTTCACATCTCGTGGAACCATCTACGGCTCGTGGAACCTGTTCATAGTTCCTGAGAGGTTTGGTGACCCTCAGGTTTGAGTTCTACGAGCCTATTCCATAACTCGTGGTCCTGTTCACGGTCCGTGGACTTGGTTCGTGGTTTGGGTTCTGAGGGGCTGGTCTGCAGGATTGGTTCCATAGATGGGAACCACGGTCCGTGGACTATTCCACGACCCGTGAAACCGGTCCATGGATCCTGATCTGGCTGGGACAGTTCAAAATTTTAAGTTTTTTGGGCTCGTTCTAGGCTTAGGATTTCTAGGGTGTTACAATATCTCCCCCTTGGAATCATTTATCCTCGAATGAAGAGCGCAACAAGCTGAGTTTGGAGGGAAGGAGCTGCAATCTCTACCACAGAGTGTTAAAAGCTGATTTCTAGCTGAAACAGGTTCTAAGTACATAAAAGAGTGTTGAAATTCATGAATAGTTGATGGAACATGATACCGAGACTGAAATACGCATGAGAATAAGTTGAAAAACTGGAGGGGAACTATTACCTCAAGCTGAAGCTGAATCGTAAGGGAAAAGGTGGGGGTACTTGGTCATCATAGCTGCCTCTACTTCCCAAGTAGCTCCCTCAACTGCCTGGTTCCTCCAAAGGACTTTTACTGAAGTGACTTCCTTGTTTCACAACCTTCGAATCTGGCATTCAAGGATCTGAACTGGAACCTGTACATAAGAAAGACTATTCTTCACACCCACTCTTTCTAAGGGCACAACTAAATCTGGATCACCAATGCATTTATTTAACAAGGATACATGGAAGACTGGGTGCACCGATGCTAAGTCCGTGGGCAACTCTAGCTTATAGGCCACTTTGCCAACTCTCCTCAGAATCCTGTAAGGGCCTACATATTGGGGACTAAGCTTCCCCTTCTTATCGAATCTCATCACGCCCTTCATGGGTGACACTTTCAGAAAAATCCAATCATCGACCTCAAACTCTAGCTTTCTTCTTCTCACATCTGCATAAAGATTTCTAACGACTTTGAACCACCTTCAACCTTTCTTTAATAAGCTGGACCTTTTCCATGGTCTCATGGACCGAATCTGGGTCTATCAAAGTTGCCTCTCCTACCTCAAACCAGCCTAGGGTGACCTACACCTTCGCCCATAGAGTGCCTCATACTGATCCATCTGAATGCTAGAGTGAAAACTGTTATTGTAGGCAAACTCTATAAGAGGTAAGTGATCATTGTCGCACCCTATTTTGAACTGGCCAAAATATGTTTGCAACATCCGGCTCTTCTACCTGGTTTTGAAAAGGGTTTAGAGTCGCCACCTAATCTTTTTAGGAAAAATTAGGAAAATTATTTTTTAATGTAAAACTCTGTTTTTAGTCTGCGAAAATCAATGAAATTCTAGGTAAGGATTTTGGTTACTCGAGGGGAAGGTATTAAGCATCCCTCAGAGCCTATCCGAAGATAGTCCTTAAAACTTAGCTTTAGAAAAATATTTAGGGATATTTGTTTAGCATTACTTATTAAAAGAAAAATATATTTAGAGGATGTAATTTTTAATAAAAATAAAAAAAAAGTAAATTAAAATCATTTCTTGTATTTAAAAGAAAGTATGAGGTATATAAAAGTGAAAGAAATATATGTAATATGGGAGTGATATAGGAGGTAAATATTAATTTGAAAAAAAGTAAAATATAATATTTAAAAGTAGTATAAAATATATATAAAATGTACTAGAGTATATATGTATGTAAACAATGTATGTGTAGTGGTAAAAAAAATAGTGTGCATAAAGAGTATGTATACAATGTGTAATAAAATAATAACTTATAAACATGTGTATATGAAGTGAAAAATAGTATGTGGTAAAAATAGGTGTAGATATGCGTGTGTGTAAAATAGTATGAGTGTAAAAAAATATATATGTATGTCAATATGCTCGTATGTATGTATGTAAAAATAAGTATATGTACACTACGAAATAATATAATTGTGATATATATGTGTGGTAAGATATATAGAATATAATGGCAATGTAAAAAATATGTTTGTAAAAATAATAATACATATACCTCATACTTGCAATTTTTCTTTTGGAGAATACTCTGAAATGGGATAACTGTGGGTCAAAAATTTTTACAAATAATATAGTAAAAACTGAGTTGACAATCCGTTTTAGCAAAAATCGATAAGCAGATTTATAAAAAGGGTCTTTTTTGGCATCTCATTTCTAAGTTTTTGCCTGACGATGTAGAAACAATTAATAGTGGAAGAAACATGATATTCTTAATAAAAGGTACAACTCCTTAAATTTAAGAATGAAAAGAAAGAAATGTCTATTTTTGATTTTCTAAAGTAACCTTGTGTTAGAAAACGGTGACATGATAATTGTTATTTTTTTAAAAAAAAAAAAAAGACAATAAATAATTAATACTCAAGGAGAAGAAGAATCCATCAGGTGGCTATGAGCCTGTAGGAAATCACACAAAGGCACATACAAAGTTAGCAAATAACAATGTTAATAATAACAATAAAATATAAAGGACGGAGAGAACTAAGAAATATCGGGAACTCCTAATACTTGACTCCGAATGCGCGTGTACTCTCCTAATAGCTGCTGACCCAAAAGCTTTTTGGGTCATAAATGAGTTTCAAAATGAGAACTCCAGCTCTCCAATTATACATGAAAACAAAGAAAGAGGAAAAGGAGGATTAGTGATCAGTTAAACAATTAACGTGATGCGTAAGATAACTAGTAAAGTATTTTAGCTTGAACAAGCTTCAAATTAATGAGAATAAGAACCCAAAACAAAGTGTTCACTAATACTCTTGTCATTAAGCAACTGGGCATACAGTGATGGTGGAGTATCAACCTTAATGTATTAGTCTACTCCAAATCCGTCAAATAGTGTTATGACCAATTGGTAATAAAAGTAGGGACAAACAAATACTCCAACAGTCCAAAACCTCCTAAGGCAACCCAATCAAATTATTTAGAATTCTAGACCTTCTAAACTAGATAGTTAACCAAGAGAATTAGTAAGCAAACGAGACTTATGCACACAACTCTAATAAGGCAGTACACTGACCCAAACAAAACAGTTAAAGGCATACACTTTACATGCTTAAGACACACTAAAATAAAGGGATTTATTTCTATTGAAAATAATTACTGCTTTGTACTATTACACCTAGCTGCATGTTAGCATGTCTCCTTTTAAACACATTCCAGCAACTAATTTTTTCATAGAGTCAGACCCGAAGGAAGTAGCATCCCTTTACTATCTATGGATACTGGAAAACAAAGGATAGAACAACTAAGTAATGGAAACCTTTGCCAAGTATTTTCGATAGTGAAAATAAACAACAAACCCAATAACCAAGTTGAACAATTGCATTAACATTTACACAAATTCGTTTTTAGTTGCCTGGAAAGCAAGCAAGGAGGGAATCATTTTTGCAAAAAAAAGAAAAGAAAATCAATTTCTTGACGATCACAGTGAGTTTAAAGGAACGGAAACAGAATTCACGTGAGCAATAGTGAGCCCCTTTGAACATCTCATAAGGCTTCCTCATTACTTGTTAATTTAGGAAGATCACCCAACAAATACAACCACACACACATCATATATATACATTTATAAAAAATATATAGAAATCAACAAATTTTATGAACCAATCTGCCCATATTTATATTAATGTACCATTAACTTTATAAATAGCTATTATGAAATCCAAATAGACATTTGAAAGAGAGCAACCAGAAAACTTATACATGGTCCAGCTCAAAACAAGAAAGAGTCACCACTCAATATTCCACCCTTTTAGCTTAGTACTACTTCCTCAATTAACCTACTCTTATTAAATGGTTTGAGCTTTCCGCAATATTGAAACACACTAGAAAAACATTCGACTAGGCAGTGTTCATGTAATAGTGCGGGTTCATGCTTATCCGAAAACACATTTAAGACTCAAGTTACAACTTATATATTCACGTTATAAAATCAAACAAAACTAGCAAACTTCAAACATATAGTGAATCTCAAACACATGGTTAATCACCTCTCAAAGATTAAAGCTTGTATAACCTCTTTCATGCTAAGGTAGAAGTAGAAAAATCCTATTTTAAGTAAACGACTTAGCTAAAGGCATAACCAGACAATTGACGTCATTATTCCAGTGTTCAAGCAAAAGGGAGGCAGATTACTATACTTGA
>QJPP01005233.1:0-92370 GCA_003996215.1 Jaltomata sinuosa
TAAGTTAAACTTTTGAACTAGTGACTTAAAATAAGTAAAGTGTAGTAAGTTAAATTTTTGGAATTATGAACTAATGACTTAAAATAGTGAAGTGTAGTAAGTTAAAATTGTGAACTAGTGACTTAAAATAAGTAAAGTGTAGTAAGTTAAAGTTTTGGAATTATGAACTAATGACTTAAAATAGTGAAGTGTAGTAAGTTAAAATTTGAATTAGTGACTTAAAATAAGTAAAGTGTAGTTAGTTGTTAGTTGGAATTTTGAACCAGTGACTTAAAATAGTAAAGTGTAGTAAGTTAAAATTTTGGAATTATGAACTAATGACTTAAAATAGTGAAGTGTAGTAAGTTAAAATTTTGAACTAGTGACTTAAAATAAGTAAAGTGTAGTAAGTTAAAATTTTGGAATTATGAAGTAATGACTTAAAATAGTGAAGTGTAGTAAGTTGGAATTTTGAACTAGTGACTTAAAATAAGTAAAGTGTTGTTAGTTGTTAGTTGGAATATTGAATTAGTGACTTAAAATAAGTAAAGTGTAGATAGTTGTTAGTTGGAATTTTGAACTAGTGACTTAAAATAGTGAAGTGTGATTTAGTTATTGGAATTAGTTCAAATGTGATTTAATTAAGCTCTAGTTTGATTTATTCTTTGTGTAGATGGAACCTGATCGTAGTTGGATGTATAATAGAAACAATCCTGGTCGAGCGGGTATGATTCCGGAATTTGCAGAAGGTGTCACTCGTTTTATAAATCATGCAAAGACACTTGAGCCTTTTTTAACTTCAAAGTTGATTAGGTGTCCTTGTATTAACTGTAGCAACGTGAGATATCAAACAACAGAGAATGTTTCTATGCATCTTATGTTCAAGGGTTTTAAACCAGGATATACAGTTTGGACTAGTCATGGTGAAGTTGATAGTAACATTAATAGGTTTAGTAACTTTGTTGTTGGTGAAAGTAGTAGATCTGAGGAACATAATTATGTCCAAGATTCTAGAATGCCGGATATGATTCATGATGCTTTTGGGATGCATTCTGATTTTGAATTTGGGGAAAATGTAGAAGAACCTCCCAATGAAGAAGCACACAATTTTTATGAACAATTGCGTGATGCTAGTCGTCCTTTCTTTGAGGGGAGTCCGCACTCTCAATTGTCTGTTGCAGTTAGATTGTTAAGTATCAAATCTGATTGGAATGTTGCTCAAGGAGCAATGGACTCTATGTTAAGTATCGAGGGTGAGGAGGGTGAAGAGGATGAGGAGGGTGAAGAGGATGAGGATGATGATGCTAATGATGAGTAGTTGTGTTGTACCTAACTACTAGACATTTTGAACTTAGTATATATAGTTTGTACACTTTTTAGATTGTTTGATCGTATTTTAAGTTTAATTTGAAGTAGTGAAACGTAAATATAGAAAAATATCGTCTTGATAGCTATTTGAGCTGGTTTTGGTTGAATATATGCATTATCAAATATGCAGGTGGGCAATTCAAATTGCAGCAATTTACTGTCAATTTTATGGCAAAATATCGACAACAAACCGACCTCCAGAGGTCGGTATTTTTGGTAAATTTTCCAGAAATACCGACATCAGGATGTCGGTATTTTTAATAAATTTTCCAGAAATACCGACATCAGGATGTCGGTATTTTTAATAAATTTTCCAGAAATACCGACATCAGGATGTCGGTATTTTTAATAAATTTTCCAGAAATACCGACATCTGGATGTCGGTATTTTTAATAACTTTCCAGAAATACCGACATCAGGATGTCGGTATTTTTAAAAAATTTTCCAGAAATACCGACATCAGGAAGTCGGAATCAACTGAAATAGGAAAATGAAATTTAAATAATACCGACCTCAAGAGGTCGGAATATCAGAAAAATAATAAATTAAAATTTCATTAATACCGACTTCCGGAGGTCGGAAAATCAAAAAAATAATAAATTAAAAATTCAGTAATACCGACTTCCGGAGGTCGGAAAACCAAAAAAATAATAAATTAAAAATTCAGTAATACCGACTTCCGGAGGTCGGAACACCAAAAAGATAATAAATTAGAAATTAAACAATACCGACCTCCGGAGGTCAGTATATTATATTTTTAATAATATTTTTTTAAAAAGAAACCGACTTCAGGAAGTCGGAAATAAAAGAAAATAAAATATATATTAAATTTTTTTAATTTTTGGAATTAAAATTAAAACCGACATCCAGAGGTCGGTAAATACCGACCTCCGGATGTCGGTATACGAAACCAACCAAGCCTTTTCCGACTTGGTCTTGTGAGTCGGTTTTGAGTCGGTATTTCAGGGAAAACCGACCTCCGGATGTCGGTATTTTGAGGTCGGTTTTCCCTGTTTTTTTAGTAGTGGGAGTGGAGATCTTTTTGGATGAATCCATACTTGGTCGAATTCTGGAGGTACCAACTGAGGGATTAAAATACCTGAAGGATCAGTCAGCCTCCATCGATTTCTTGAATGAGATCAGCAAGTTGAAGAATCTGAACATGAAGAGACTTGGGAAGAAGTAGATGAAGGGAGAGTATCAGCTTGTGTTTGAACTTATTAACAAAGGTCTTCTTCCCCGCACTGAAAAGAGGACTATTGCTAGTATGTCTGACTTGTTTCTCATGGAAACATTGGTGACCCTGCAACCCATAAGTCTCCCAGCAGTCATGATTACTCATATGAGGAAAATCATCACCATGAAGGATGGGAAACATGATTTGGGATATGGATATCTGTTGAACAAAGTTTTCATGCACTTTGGTATTCGTCCCAGCAAGGGTGTTCAAGGGACCAGGAAGCAGATGTTCACCAAAGGAACACTTGAGGAGTGTGAATGTATAGAAAGAGAATGAGGAGTTGGTTCTAAGTCATTTGTGTTTGATCTGATCACCTCTCAGAAGCGATCATCTGTTGAGTTGGAACGATTAACTGCACTCATTGCTCAGCGAGATGCTGAGATTGTAACTCTCAAGGCCCAAATCCAAACCACTTCTGAGGGACCAGGTGACAGTTCAGATACGGTTGCCAAGCTGCAAGAAGAAAATGGTCATTTGAACTCTTAAGTCACCACTCTGAGGGACCAGGTCGGGGTTCTTACTCAGAAGCTTATGGATACTCATGAAGAGGCCAACACTCGCATGACTCTCTTGCTTCAGAAGTTGGCTTGATTTACCTTAACTCTTACCTTTCTTGCTTCCTCCCCAGTCCTAGCCTTCTAATTCCCTCCTGTTCTTAGTCTACTTCGGTGGTGTCTAGCTAATGATGTTTTTATTTTTTGTGTGAACCTTTTGTAATGCTGCCCTAATGAATGAAATGAAGTTTTTGTTATGATGTTTATCTTGCACCTGATTTCCTTTGACTATATCCTTTCATTCATGTTTGTGTTGCCCCAGAGGCATGAGTTAACGTTGTTGACCATTGCTACTTTTGGTTTACTGTTCACTCTTTTTATGATGCCAAAAGGGGGAAAATATTGCTGATAGGGGGAACAGGCGTTGGGACCAGGTAAAAGTGGCGCGGGGAATTCAGTAACAATGGCAGGGGGAACCTGTGAATGGGACCAGGTAAGGACGACATGGGGAACTTAGTTTGTCATCATCAAAAAGGGGGAAAGTGATGTAATATAGTCTTTTAAGTTTTGATGATTGACAAACATTCAGAGGGACCTGGTACCCCTAGCGATCTGAAAGTACAGTCAACATGGTACAACTATAACGTGTACTTTCTGCAGCTTTAGGACTGTTTCTTCAGTCCTTGAAGTCCGTTGGACCAATAGCAATGTGTTAAGGTTTTGACTCTCTCATTTATAAGCAATGAGACACTTTAGCCAAAACCTAATTTTTGCAAATCCAAGTTTCATCCTTTCAAAGCAAAGGCTGCTCAAGCTCTTCAAAGAAACAAAAGCTCTCTGAACAAGGGACCTGATCGTGATCAAGATGATATCAACAGTTCCTTGTTTTTAGTTGAGTCTTTTGTATTTGTGTTCTCGTATTGTAAACCATCAGCTAGAGTTAGTTGATTGTTTGAAGTTGTATTAGCTAGAGTTAGTTAATACTGTGGTGATGCAGTAGAGTTATTACATCTGATATTGTAATAGAGTTATTGCAGTGTAGTGGATTAAGAGTTTAATCCCTAGGGTTTCTGGAGTCTGTAATCCTAAGTTGCCCAGTTGTTTAGTGGAGATTGGCTGGTGAAATCCTACTGGTGTATGTCATGGTTTTACTCCCTTGAGCAAAGAGGTTTCCACATAAAAGTACTGTGTTCTTTACTTTCTGTCATTTCACTTTCTCACTCTTCATTGCAACTCTAGTCCAGGGACCTGGTCCCTTGACCCTCGGTGGACTCATACAAGCCATCATTAAGAATAAAGGGTGGAGGAATTACAAAGGGCCATGACCATAATGATTTCTGACCGTGCCAATGAGTTGGTCCAATGACATCAAAAATTAATCTCGAAACTGTCGACTTAATGGTGAAAATTCTCAGAGAGGATCTCAGAGTAGTATTTGCGGAGGTACGTGCTTATTTAGACAGCAGACTGGGGACGTCTTCAGATCGCCTCACCAAAATAAGCGTCGAAGCCAGAATGGTGCAACCAAGATGCGCGGACATCTTCAAAATTAAGCAGGATGACCGAACTACTCAGAGACTTCATCATAAGGTCCTATAAAGAAAGAAAGATGTTACCAAAGGTTTCGAACGACTGGGCTGCAGAGGCTTTTACGAAGGGCATGAACCCTAAAAGCCCAATTATTTCTTCACGACTTATGGAAACTTTATGGATTTTGAAGATAAGACATGGGATGAAGTATTCCAATGGTATAAATTCGGGACCAGGGTAGAGGATGATTGTTGTGGGTCGCATGACCGAATGTTAAAGGTTTGGCAAACAGACTCTACCACAACTCCTACTGGAAAGAGGAGAAGCAATCGTCTTTGATGAATAAGATCTGGACTGCCTAGAACTCTTGCACAACAATCTTTCGTAATTTCTTTAGATATTGCAATTTTTCTTATTAAGAGTGTGTTAGTTGATCCAGGTAGATCGACTAACATCGTCCATAAGAGGGTCTTGGAATAGATGAAGCTGGCAGACAAGATAATCCCAATAACAAAGCTTCTGACCGGATTCAATAATTCCAGCAAAGTTACCTGAGGAGAGATACAGTTGTCAACAAATGCCAAAGGGGTGATCAAGACAACTTATTTTGACGTTCTTGATGGAGAGACGAGATTCAACGTGATATTAGGAAGGTCGTGGGTTCATGCCATGAGGGCAGTGTAATACCCAGGGTGTTTAAGGTTGTCCTTTATCTCAGACCAGAGATTTACGGGCCTAAATTTGATAATTTTATTATAACAAAAAATATACTTTTAGTTTTTTCTTTAAGTGCCTTAACTATTTATGATTTTTTTTTTTGTTATGATATATTCGTGTATGTATTATTTTATAAGATTTTTTATAATTTATTAATATTTTAACGGAGATAGTAAATCTAGTTATGTCGAGATGCTCTTAATTAAAAATAATTTTCCATTATTTATAATATATGTAAAAACTATGTGTATTTTATCACGAAACTATGCAACACCCAAATACATACAAAATGAGATAAAACTTAAATATTAGTGTTTCCACCTCTGAAGGTGAAGGGAGTGGACATCAATTATTAGTTAAATGGTGGCTTAGTTAGTACGTGACACATGTTAGTAATTTTTTAAACAATTAAGGTGAGCCACTCCTTTGATACTATATGCATGATATGTATATTTTTACTATCTAATAAGAATGAAAGAAGCACACGTGAATATGCCTGATTTTGCTGCCTACTTCTTTATTTATGGGCTTAATCTTTGTTTTAATGCCTATTTCTTTATTTGTGAGCTTAATCTTTATTTTAATTTATTTATCTTTTTTAAGTCTATTATATATTTAAAAAATACGTAAAAAGATAAATTACAATAATTAATAATTTAAAATATTTGAAAGGCATAAAAAAATTGATTGACTCTCGAAATTTTATCAGTGTCACATAAATTGAGATAAAGGAAGTAACATATATTATTTAAAAATAATATAAAAAGTTCTACAAATCAATAATTAGTAATTTAAAATGTTTGAAAGACAAAAAATTTAATTGACTCCAAATTTTGTCAATGTCGCATAAATTGGAGTAGAAAGAGTAACATATATTAATTGAAAATTGCGTAGAAATTACTATAAATCACAATAACTAACAACTTATAATATCTAAAAACTATATAAACAAATTAGAGTGAATCTCCAAATTCCATCAGTGCCACATAAAAAAAAGTATCATAATTCACAATAATTAACAACTTAGGATATTTAAAAATCATACAAAAAAGTTTTGATCAACTCGCTAAATTTAATTTATGTTACATAAATTGGGAAAAAAGTAGCATATATTGGACTTGTGCATAGCACGGGCTGTCGATAAGAATGAAATGAAAGAAGCAGGCAGCAAGGCGTCAACATGCCTGCTTCTTCATTTGTGGGCCCGATCTTTATTTTAATTTATCTATCTTTTTTTTAAGTCTAGTATATATTTAAAAAATTTGAAAAAGATAAATCACAATAACTGATAATTTGAAAGACATAAAAAAATTAATTGGCTCTCCAAATTTGATCAATCTCACATAAATTGGGATAAAGAAAGTAACATATATTATTTAAAAATAATGTAAAAAGTGTTACAAATCATAATAATTAAATAATTTAAAATATTTAAAAGAATAAAAAATTTAATTGACTTCAAATTTTTTCAATGTCGCATAAATTGAAGTAGAGAGAGTAACATATATTATTTGAAATTACGTAGAAACTACTATAAATCACAATAACTAACAACTTAAAATATCTAAAAACTATATTAACAAATTTGAGTGACTCTCCAAATTCCAATAGTGCCACATAAACTGGGACAGAGAGAGTAACATATATTCTTTAAAAAATTTGTAAAAGAAAGTATTATAATTCACAATAATTAACAACTTAAGATATTTAAAAACCGTAAAAATAATAATTAATCGACTCTCTAAATTTAATGTATTACATAAATTAAGACACAAAAAGTAACATATATTGAACCTATGCATAGCACGGGCGGTCGATAACTAGTATGATTATGTACAAAGCTTTTAAAAATTCTTGGTCCTCGCAAAGCAAGACAATATATTCTCTTATATAATAAGAGGGAGTTGAAGCAGTTGAAGTAGGCACGAGGTCAACGTGCCTGCTTCAGCTGCTTCAACTCCCTTTTGATCATTTTTCGTTAATTTCTCCGTTTTAATTTTTTTGTCTTATTTTTTTAGTTTATTATATATTTAAAAATTACGTAAAAAGATAAATTAGAATAATTAACAATTTAAAATATTTGAAAGACATAAAAAAATTTGGTTGACTCTAGTAATTCTATCAGCCACATATAAATTGGGATAGAGGAAGTAACATATATTATTTGAAGTAGCTGAAGCAGGCACGAGGTCAATGTGCATGCTTCAACATCCAAGGGCATTTTGGTCATTTTTTGTTAATTTCTTCGTCTTAATTTATTTATCTTATCTTCTTAATTTATCAAATATATAAAAATCATGTAAAAAAAAAATCACAATAATTGATAATTTAAAATATTTGAAAGACATAAAAAACATGATTGACTCTGAAAAATAAAGAATAAGTAAGAAGTATTAAAACAATTGTACATAAGGGAGTTGAAGCAGCTGAAGTAGGCACGAGGTCAACGTGCCAGCTTCAACTGCTTCAACTCCCTTTTGGTCATTTTTCTTTAATTTTTCTATTTTAATATTTTTATCTTATCTTTTTAGTTTATTATATATTTAAAAATTACGTAAAAAGATAAATCAGAATAATTAATAATTTAAAATATTTGAAAGACATAAAAAAAACTTGATTCACTCTAGAAATTCTAGCAGCCACGTATAAATTGGGACAGAGGAATTAACATATATTATTTGAAGTAGCTGAAGCAGGCACAAGGTCAACTTGCATGCTTCAACATCCAAGGGCATTTTGGTCATTTTTTTTAATTTTTTTCGTCTTAACTTATTTGTCTTATCTTTTTAATTTATCATATATATAAAAATTACATAAAAAGATAAATCACAATAATTAATAGTTAAAATATTTGAAAGACAAAAAACTTGATTGACGGTAGAAAAATAAATAATGAGTAAGAAGAAGTATTAAAACAATTGTATATACTCTTATATAATAAGAGGGAGTCTCCATGGCTGAAGCAGGCACGAGGTCAACGTCCTGCTTTAGCATTTAGAGATATTTTGGTCATTTTTCATTAATTTTTCTATTTTAATTTATTTGTCTTATCTTTTTAATTTATTATTTATTTAAAAATTATGTAAAAAGATAAATCACAATTATTAATAATTTAAAATATTTAAAAGACATAAAAAAATTGGTTGACTCTCGAAATTCTATCAATGCCACATAAATTGGGATAGAGGAAGTAACATATATTATTTGAAAATGACGTAAAAAGTATTATAAATCACAATAATTAATAATTTAAAATATTTAAAAGATATATAAAAATTTAGTTGGCTCTCCAAATTCTATCAATGACACATAAATTGGAGTAGAGACAGTAATATATATTATTTAAAAATGACTTAAAATGTATAATAAATCACAATAATAAGTAACTTAAAGTATTTTTAAAAAATTTGATCAACTTTTCAAATTGTCACATAATTGAGTTAGAAAGAGTGATATATATTGGGCCTGTGCGACACCAATATCTAGTAGATATATACATAGTTGTTGTACGCATGGGTGTATAAACATATGTACTTAAGTGCTTCTTTTTCTTTCATTTTCCATTAATGGCTAGTCCAAAATGTTCTATGTAAACACACTGCATATCTATTATGCACGATTTATTTAATAATCGAAAGAAAATTAATTATTTACATCAAGTTATTCGAGATCGAATTTAAGGTATATGAATACTATTCTTTTCTTCATTTTGACATAATTCCATAAGATTTGTGATTTTCGGGTCTAGCGTGCTATCGAAAAGTCATTTATAAATCTCTAAATTGGTGTTGGTATTAATTATTATCAAAAACTTATTATATATATATATATATATATATATATATATATATATATATATATGTATATTATATATATTTAAGTCAAAATTTAAGAAAATTATAGCATGATAAAGTTGTTGAAGTAAATCTTTCTTGTTTGGAATAGGATACTTAATCCAACGAAGAACAGTGTTTAAATATTTGCAATTAATGACTAAACAAAGGATTGTTATTATAATTTCATGCATTATATGCATCAAGTACTCAAGTTGGACATTCTATGTTAATGACCGTTAGACAAGTGTAACGCATTAAGCACATGTGTTATACTATTCTCAAATATAACATACACCTAATTCATGTGTCATGATGTTCAGTTATCTCTGACCACATTACTGACCAGATTCTCCTACTACTCGTTGTTGCGACTCCCAACTGCACATGAAAATGTACACGATCGTCTAAGTAATATAGACTCATTTAGCTCGGGTATCGCACTCAAAAGACTTATGAGTTAACAAAAATCTAATCAAATCTAATTTTGCAGTTTTAATCAAGTGTGTAAATAACAAAGAGAGTTATTTGATTTTGTGTATTCTATAACTAATAAGTAAAACAAGAAAGCAAATAGAGGTTGTGATCAGAATTAGAGAATAATTCCAGCGTTATCATGTAAAGTATTTGATTCCATCAACTAGTTCATTTATCTAGTTGTTGATTTATGGGGCAACATGACTATAGTCTTTTTAGCCTATAATCGTCTATCTAGAATGACCTCACAACTACATCATTAAGCGGGGATGTGATAAACCATTTCGAACACATTTATTTGTCTTTCCTTTTTGAAAGTAAGTAAGGCAATTTAGTTATATTCCTATCCTAGCCGTAAATCAAGCCTTTGTTTTACCAACAACGAGATCTTACTCCCTATGTTCTTCGTTCTATCCCATGATTTTTCTTCTGAATTTACAATGAGACTATATACTTATTTTAATGGTAGCCAAGCATCAAAATAGTAAGATCAGGAACATAAGAACAACAAATATGATTAATAAACTTTGTTGAATCAATCGTCTACTAACAATCATGTGTTTAGCCATAACTCCAGAACAAGGGTGCTTAGATACTCATGTTTTAATAAAATCTTACAAGAATTTGATTTGTTCATGCAAAATAATGGCCAAAGAAAATAGGAAAAAAAGAAACCTAATAATGAAATCTCTTTCTCTGCTTGACTCTTGCTAAAAAGTGATCAACCCTAATAAAAATGTCCAAGGATTGTATATATAATAGTGGAAAATACCCCCTACTCCTTGTTGGACTCAGAATGATTTTAACCAAAAAATCCATCGCGGGAACCAACCTAGCACGCCGCCTCATTCAGTGCATCAGGTAGTGCACTTTGCATCCTGTTGGAGTTCTTCCTGTGGTGCAGTGCGCCTAGCAGTGTGCCAGGGCTTGCTTTGGTATTTCTTCTGGAGTTTGTCGATTGGGGAAAGCCCCACCCATTACACCTACTAAAAATTTGTCCAAAATCTTTCCAAGTCCTAACATTCCATCTTTAGCTCACTTGGGTTGATTTTCTCTACATTTTTCCCTGCAATGCATCAAATCACATATATTAGCCTGCTATCAAGATTATTCACCAAAACACAAAATTATGAGTTAATATTATCCTCAAAATAAGGCTAAACATGGATAAAATATGGCAAGCGAGCATATAAATACGCCCTAGATCACCACTCCACACTTGAACCTTTGTTCATCCTCAAACAAAATCACTACAAAAATGACAAAAAAATGTTAGAAAAGTGGATTGCCTCCCACCAAGTGCCATAGTTTTGATCGTGGCATGACACATCTTTTTGTATTTTCATTTTTATATTTTTCTTTTTTTTATATCCTATACTATTAAATTACAATCACTGGTTGCCTCCTGAGTAGTGCTTGATTTAACGTCATGGCACGACGCACCTCAACTTAATCATCAGACAAGACAATTGAGGTCTTTTGTCTGTCTACATCCTCAGCCCAATAGTGCATCTCTCGCTGCCCATTTACTACAAATGTTGCACTCTTATCTTCCCTTCATGACTTTACAACTCCATATAGAATTATCCTAACCACTTTAAATAGACCAAATCACTTTGACTTAAGCTTTCCGGAGAAGAGCTTCAATCACGAATTAAAAAGAAAACCTTTTGGCCACGGTCAAAAGAACATGGAAGGATATGCTTGTCATACAACTTATCCATCTTATTTGTAGAGTTTAGCATACTCATATGCATGCACTCAAAATTCATCAAACTCTTGTAGTTACAATGTATGTTTTTGCCCAGCTAACTATGAATTAAGATTAAGCTTTTTGATAGATCAATATGCTTAGTGCTCTAACCCTATCGGCAATGACATTCCATACCATACACTAACTAATACGGTGAAGTCCCAATAGGTGTTTTGTATGCAGTACGGTAAGCCCATAGCACATCATCTAGCTTGACCGCCTAATCTTTTCGTTGTGCATTCACCATCTTTTGAAGAATCTGCTTTATCTTTCTATTAGACACCTCCACGTGACCCCTAGTTTAGGGATGATATGCAGTGGAAACACTATGCCTTACCCCATACTTAGTAAATAGATTCTCGAACCAACTGTTTATAAAATGAGCGCCTCTGTCACTAATAATCTCCCTTGGAGTTTTGAATCTTGTGAAGATGTGCCTATTTACTAATTTTACCACAACCTTGGCATCATTGGTGGAAAGAGCAATAGCCTCCACCCATTTAGACTCATAATCAACTGCCACAAGAATGTATTTGTTGTCAAAGGACAATGGAAAGGGACCCATGAAGTCAATACCCCACATATGAAAGATCTCTACCTCAAGAATATTATTCAAGGGCATATCATGCCTCCTTGAAATAGTTTCCATTCTCTGACATTGATCACAACCCTTCACATATGCCAATGCATCCTTAAACAAAGTAGGCCAAAAAAAGCCAGATTGTGATACCTTTTGTGATGTTTGTTCACCTCCATGATGTCCCCCATATAGGGAGGAATGACAACTCTCAAGAACCTGCTTCAGTTTATCCTCCAAAATGCATCTCCAAATCAATTGATCCAAGCCTTGTTTGAACGACCAGGGCTCAGGAGGGTACACCCCACTCACCAATAAATTCACTATATATTCATACCAAGGTAGCTCCTCAACACTCAGCGCAAGGAGTTGTTCATCAGAAAACTCCTCACGAATCTACCTATCCTTAGTCGCATGAGACAAATCTTCAAGTCTGAATAGATGGTCTGCTACCTGGTTCTCTATGCCTTTTCTGTCCTTGATCTCAAGATCAAACTCTTGCAATAAGAGAATTCACCTAATGAACCTCGACTTTGCATCTTTCTTGTTGAATAAGTAATGGATAGCAGCATGATCCGTGTGCATAATCACCTTAGTCCCCACAAGATAAAATCAAAACTTATCAAAAGCATACACTATGCTAGCATTTCTTTCTCAGTCACAATGTAATCTGTTTGAGTAGAATCAAGAGTTTTTCTAGCATAATAAATAGAGTGAAAGATCTTATCCTTCCTTTGGCTTAAAACCACCCCATAACAATATCATTAGCATCGCACATTAATTTGAAGGGCAACTTCCAATCTGGTGTGGTCAAGATAGTGGCTTCAACTAATCTCCTTCTCAGCTCCTCAAAGGCTTTTATACAATCAGCACAAAATTTGAATTTCACCTTTTTTTCTAAGAGTCTGCACATAGGTCTGGAATTTTTTAGAAGTCTTTGATAAAATGCTTGTAAAAGCCCGCTTGCCCAAGAAAACTTCACACACCTCTCATAGAAATATGAGGTGGTAGTTTTAAATCACCTTAATCTTAGCATGATCTACCTTAAGACCTTTTATTGACACTTTATGACCAAGGACAATCCCCTTCTTGACCAAAATGTGGCATTTTTTCCAATTTAGCACCAAGTTCGTCTCCTCACATCTAGCCAAGACCCTATCAAGATTCTACAAACAAGCTTCAAAATAGTAGCCAAAAATTAAAAAAATCATCCATGAATACCTTCACAAAATCCTCCACCATATTCGAGAATATAGCCATCGTACATCTCTAGAATATGGCCAGCGCATTACAAAGTCCAAAAGGCATATGTTTGAAAGCATAATTTCATAGCGAGAGGTGAAAGTTATTTTTTCCTGATCTTTCAGTGCAATGGCTATTTGATTGTAACTTGAATATCCATCTAAAAAGCAATAATACTCTTGGCCTGTTAAACTTTCCAACACCTGATGACTAAAGGGGATATGATAATGATCTTTCCAGAGGGCCTTATTCAACTTTCTGTAGTCCATTCATATGCGCCACCTAATGACTATTTGTGTAGGAATGAGCTCATTCTTCTCATTTCTAATCACCATCATCCCTCTTTTCTTAGGGATGCATTGCACAGGGAAAACCCATTTCCTATCAAAAATTGGGTAGACAATACCCAAATCAAGCCAATTTATCACTTTTTTTCTTACGACATTCTTCATGACCGAATTTAGCATCCTTTGATGTTGAATACTAGGCTTTTAGCCTTCTTCCATGAAGATTTTATGCATGCAAAACACCGGACTGATACCATGAATATCAAACATTTCCCAACCTAGAGCTCGCTTGCGCTTTTTTAACACTGCTAGGGCCTCCGTAACCTGAATATCAGACAAACCTGCAATAAGTATAACTAGCCCCAAGATTACACAAAGCCCAAGCGATGACAATCTTCCCAAATAGTGATCTCAGTCATGAAACTACTCAGATCCTTCAACTGGATCGATAACCTATTTTAAATTCTTGAAGTACACGTCTTAGTAAGTGCAACAGTTGCATATTTTGTTAGCTGACTCTTATTTGCCAGAATGTCCTTGATGTACTTAGCATATTTGAGGACCTATTGCAAAGCATCAATAAGAGAAAGATTAATGTGAATCTTCTTCAATAGATTAAGAAACTTTTTGAACCCAACTTCCTCTTTCTGCTTCCTCAATATCTGTGGGAAAGGAGGTGGTGGCTTCACACTAGATGATGTATCTTAAACTTTTACCTTATTTTGCTAGCTCAGCTTGCGCATCTTTAACCTCGATAGTTTTGTGCACTATTTTTTTGGTATAAGCTTCTCTAGCTCCCTACCACTATGATTAGTGATTGCATTCACTTGCTTAAAATTTGTATACATATCACCTGGCAAACCCCATTGGGGTCTTGTATTATGTGCTTCGACTATTTGGCCCATCTACTTCTCAATATTTCAACCGCAAGTTCATAATTTTTCATGTTTGCAACCATAATCTTCTTCAACATCTCCTCTACAGTGCTTGGCTAAGCATTAGACTAGTTACCTTGTAGCTGCTGCTGATAATATTTCTGATTCTGCCCTTGATTCTTGTACTGATTTTGGTTGAAGTTCTTCCCTTGATTTCCATCCTATGAATGGTTAGGGTGATTTTACATATTTGGGTTATATGTGTTACTATAGTTCTGGTTTCCTCCTCTTTGAGCATTGCCTAAAAAGTTCACTGACTCAGGATTAGCCCCACAATCCTCTGACAAATGGTCACCCCCACAAGTTTCACACCACTGTTATGCTGGTTGAACTTTATTCACCTATGTCTGAGGTAACTCCATGCTCAAATTACTAATCAGTGTAGTAACCTACTTCTACATAGTTGTTATATGTGCTGACAAAATTGTGTAATTATCCACCTCTAACATGCATGCAATCTTTTTCACTGTAGCTCTATTGGTGTCTCCATTACTTCAGATTACTCTGTGAGATTTGATTTAGGAGAGTAAATGTAACACCCCAGAACTCCCTAGCCTAGAGTTAGCTAAAAAAACTAGAAAGAAATAATTTTTTCAACTGTCAGCCAAAAACCACGAGTCAGTTCCATGAGTCATGGAAGTTTCCATGAGTTATGGACTGGAACCGTGGAATTAGATTAGAGACCTAAAGAATTATCTAAGAACCACAATTGGGTTCTACGGACCGTGGAAGGTTCCACGGGTTGTGAACCCAAGTCGTGGAACCAGACCTGAGACCAGCCATTTCTCTAAGAACCACGATTGGGTTCTACGGACTGTGAAAGGTTCCACGGGTCGTGAACCCAATTCGTGGAATCAGACCCATAGCTATACAAAAGATCCAGGGAGCACGATAGGGTTCCACGAGCCATGGAAGTTTCCACGAGTCATGGAACCCATCCGTGAAACTTGAGTCACAATTTTTCCAGCAGAATTCTTTTATTTTCCCAGTGGCATTCCAGACTTTTCCTACCTCTTTTAATGCCTAAGCTATGACATTTTGGTTATTCTAAGCCTAGTTTATTAGTCAAAAACTACCTAAATCACCTATTCTCCTATAAGTATCAAACTTAGAAAGAAACGGGAGAAAAGAGGCGATAGTTTTCTCTCAAGAACAGGAAGAAGGTTCTTCAAGCTCAGCCCTCAGAATCCAAAGGATTTCTCCATCAGTTCTCCACCAGGTATGTGGGATTTCACTAGTGGGTTCCTTTGGCCCATTAGGACCCTAGAATTCAGTCAGTTTTTCAGTTCTCTATGAAATATTCAGACCTAAGGTTCATAAAACTTAGAGATTTCTTTCAATTCAAATGCTATTGATTAAGTGCTATTAGTTATATGTTTCTTGGAGAATTACTATAGTTACATGTATAGAATCCAGTAACCCTAGCTTGTAGTGAAATTCAGTATTTACAATCTATACTTTCTAGGTAGATAATTCAGACATGCATGTTTCAAAATAGAATGCTATCATGTTTTAGTATATATGTATGTTGCATTCTCAGATAATTATCAGTATTTGAGCTACCCAGTACTTCAGCTTGCATTTCACTGCTTACATTCAGTTGGTAGTAGACTTAGTACCGAGCAGACGAGGGGATAAAGGCTTAGCTGTCAGATTAGGCTGAGACCTTTAGTAGCAGTACCTAAGTCCTAGAACTACGACACCACCATAGGTATAGATGGGGGTTAGCTGTCAGATTAGGCTGGTTACCCTTGTCCCTTGTGGACATCAGTTTAGTGGATCCATGTCAACTTTGTTCCTACCCTTGGCATGGTATGAACACCCTTCCATCCAGGGTTACAGGTTGGCCCCATAGTTAACTCAGCTTGGGGTATGTCGGTTAATGGTATCTCCCACATTCAGATTTATATTCATGTTGCACTGACCATGTACTCAGTATCTATTTTAGTATTCAATTCAACATATTATATATTCATGTTAGTACTTGGTCATTGTATCCAGCTCAACTTTTAGTTTATGCTTCAGTATATATATTCCCATGTTCAGCTATTGTGATGTTCAGCTTTGCACATTTCCCGCATGCTCAGTACATTCAAAGTACTGACACATATTTTTATTCTACATCGTCTTATGATATAGGTTCAGGCGCTCAACATCCAGACCGCGCTTAGATCGACTTCTAGTCCTACTCAGCAGCTTCAATGGTGAGTCCTCATAGTTCGAGGACGATAGACATGCTTTACTTTTCAGTCTTTTTATTTCAGTTTTTAGATTATTAGAGTTAGCTGGGGGCATGTCTCAGCAACTAGTATCAGTTAGAGGCTTTCATACATAGACTAGATTAAGATATTTAGTTGTTAGTGTCATTTTTAGTCATCACTATACTCTCTATATATATATTATTATATTCAGACATGTTTTGGGATCTTTCCCACTTCAGATATTAAACTATTTTTAGCTTCCGCACAATGTATGTTTTTAACTGAAAATTGTCTAGATCTGCCAGACCATGGGTTAGCTTAGGGTCACTTATGCCACTAAGCATTGTGTTACATCTAGGGGGTAGCTTTGGGGCGTGACAAACTTGGTATCAGAGCATCAAGTTTAAGTGTCCTAGGGTGTCTGAAAGCCGCGTCAAGTAGAGTCTTCTTCATGGGTGTGAAGCGCACCACACTTATGGGGGAGAAGCTATGAGATGTCATTAGGAACAACTTCCCTTCCTTATTTTACAGATCATGCTATAGAGTATGAACTCTATTTAATCTCCTTCTAACTCATGCTATTCGTATTTCAGAAAAATGCCTCCTAGAAGAGCTAACGCTAAGAATCAGCCAGCACCAACAGCTCCAGTAGACCCATTGAATGAGCAAGTCACGCATGCCGAATTCAGGGCTGCATTTCAAGTGCTCGCCCAGGACATGATAGATCAGGTTAATCAGCAGGCTGTGGCACCAGCTCCACCTCAGATTAACAATGCCACAGCTAGAATTCGGGACTTCACTCGGATGAACCCTCCAGAATTGTATAGGTCTAAATCAGAAGAGGATCCACATGAGTTTATTGATGATATCCAGAAGGTAACAAACATTATGGGTGTCACTCCAGTCGAGAGTGCAGATTTAGCCGCCTATTAGCTGAAGGGAGTGGCTTACACTTAGTATCAACAGTGGAAGGAGTCTCCTTATGCAAATGCAAGTCCAATGGATTGGAACCAGTTTAAGACTGCATTTTTGGACATGTTCTTCCACTCGAACTCAGGTAAGCTAAGGTCCAAGAGTTTATCAACTTGAAGCAGAATGACATAAGTCTGAAGGAGTATGCACTCAATTTTACTAAGTTGTCCAAGTATGCTCCGACGATAGTAGCTGACACCAGAGCCTGCATGAGCAAGTTTATATCTGATGTATTCGATTATGTGGTCAAGGAGTGAAAGACTACCATGCTGTTTAAGGAGATGGAAATCTCCAGGTTGGTTACTTATGCTCAGTAGATCGAGGAGGAGAAAATCAAAGAGAAGGGAAGAGATAGTAAGAGAGCCAGAACAAGTGATTTTAACTACTCTCAGCAGAAGTCAGAGGCTGATAACCACTCTCAGTTCCACCAGAAATCTTTAGCTTCAGCTCCATCTTCTGCTAGTGCCCCAGTGCCAAAATTTAGACAGGATCGATAAGATAGAGCGCCAGGCTCTATGTCCCAAGTTACAGTTACTAGCGGGCAAACTCATCCAGTCTTCAAGAAGTGTGGTAGAAACCACCAGGGTGAGTGTATGGCAGGTAGTGGAAATTGCTTTGGATGTGGTAAGCCAGGCCACATGATGAGATATTTTCCAGCAGCTTCGTAGAAGGGCAAGGATGTTCGCCCACAGAATCAGGCCAGTTCTACAGTAGCTCCAGCGGGTTGCCCTACTCAGTAGGGTGCCTCATCTGGTACAGGTGATGGTCAGCACCAGAACATGTTATATGCCCTTCATACACGACAGGACCAGGAGGATTCTCCCGATGTGATCACGGGTACATTACAAGTCTTCCATTTAGATGTTTATGCGTTATTAGACCTAGGGGCTACACTTTCTTTTGTAACTCCTTATATAGCAGTAAATTTCACTGTTAGTCTTCAAATCCTCCTAGAACCCTTATTAGTCTCTACTCCAGTTGGTGACCCAGTTATAGCTAGACGGGTATATGGAAATTGCCCTTTCAAAGTTTCTCAGAAAGTCACCTCAGCCGATCTTGTAGAGTTAGAAATGACTGACTTCGATATTATTCTAGGCATGGATTGGTTACATTCCTATTATGCCTCAGTTTACTGCAGTACTAGGATCGTATGGTTTAAATTTCCAAATGAGCCAGTTTTAGAGTGGAAAGGTAGTACCTCAGTGCCTGTAGGTCAATTCATCTCTTACCTTAAGGCCAGAAAAATGATTTCCAAAGGGTATGTTACTATTTTGTTCGGGTTAAGGACTCTAACTTTGAGACCCCAACTCTTGAGTCAGTATCAGTGGTGAATGAGTTTCCAGAAGTGTTCCCAGAAGATCTTCCCGGAGTTCCTCCCGAAAGGAAAATTTTAGAATAGATCTCCTTCCAGATACCCAACCCATTTTGATTCCTTCTGACAGAATGGCTCCAACTGAGCTTAAAGAGTTGAAAGAATAGTTAAAAGACCTTCTAGATAAGGGTTTGGTCAGACCCAACATCTCTCCATGGGGTGCTCCAGTGCTCTTCGTGCGTAAGAAAGATAGTTCTCTCAGGATGTGCATAGACTACCGCCAGTTGAACAAAGTCACAATCAAGAATAAATATCCCATCCCCAGGATTGATGACTTATTCGACCAGTTTCTGGGTGCTGGTTGCTTCTCTAAGATAGACCTCAGATCCAGCTATCATCAGCTCAGAGTCATAGATGGTGACATCCCGAAGACAGCCTTCAGGACTCGGTATGGTCACTATGAATTTTTAGTTATGTCTTTTGGACTAACCAATGCTCCTGCAGCTTTCATTGACTTAATGAACAGGGTGTTCAAACAATATTTAGACTTGTTCTTTATTGTCTTCATTGATGATATCTTTGTTTATTCTTGAAATGAGGAGGAGCATGCGAATCATCTGAGGGTCATTCTACAGGCTCTCAAAGACCGCCAGTTATTCGCCAAGTTAAGTAAGTGTGAGTTCTAGTTAAAATCAGTTGCTTTTCTTGGTCATGTGGTATCTAGTGAAGGCATCCGAGTTGATTCTCAAAATATTAAAGAAGTAAAGGTCTGGACCAGACCCACCTCTCCTACATACATCAGGAGTTTCTTGGGTTTGACTGGTCGTTACAGAAGGTTTATAGAAGGATTTTCATCCATAGCTGCCCCATTGACCAAGTTGACTCAGAAAAAGGTCAAGTCCCAGTGGTCAGATGAGTGTGAGAAAAGCTTCTTAGAACTAAAGACTAGGTTGACTACGACTCCCATTTTGACTATACTAGAGGGTTCAGACGGCTATGTGGTTTATTGCGATGCATCTAGGGTCGTCTTGGGTTGTGTTTTGATGCAGCAGGGTAAGGTCATAACTTATGCTTCTAGACAACTTAAGATTCATGAGAAGAACTACCCGACTCATGACCTTGAGCTTGCAACTGTTGTGTTTGCCCTAAATATTTGGAGACACTACTTGTATGGTGTTCATGTTGATGTGTGCACAGATCATAAAAGCCTCCAGTATGTTTTCATCCAGAAGGAGTTGAATCTTCATTAGAGAAGATGGCTTGAGTTCCTCAAAGACTACGATATGAATGTGCTCTACCATCCGAGTAAGGCCAATGTAGTGACTGATGCCCTCAGTAGACTGTCCATGGGTAGTATGTCATATGTTGAGGAGGAGAGGAAATTATTAGCCAGGGATGTTTATAGGCTTACTAGCTTAGGAGTTTGCCTCATAGACACGAAAGATGGTGGTGTGATAGTCCAGAATGGGTCAGAATCTTCATTGGTAGTGGAGGTTGAAGAGAAACAAGACAATGATCCCATATTGCTTCAGTTGAAAGGTGCAGTTCATCAGTAAAGAGTAGAGGTTTTCTCCCAAGGGGGAGATGGTGTGCTTCGTTACTAGGGCCTTTATGTGTACCTAATATGGGTGAGTTGAGGCAACAAATCCTTACAAAAGCCCATAATTCTAGATATTCTATTCATCCCAGTGCCACCAAGATGTACCATGATCTACGGGAAGTATATTAGTGGAACGACATGAAGAAGGACATTGCAGATTTTCTGGCTAAGTGTTCCAACTGTCAGCAGGTGAAAGTAGAACATCAGAAGTCAGGAGGTGTGAATCAGGGTATTAGCATCCCTACTTGGAAGTGGGAGGTGATCAACATGGATTTCATCAAAGGCTTACCTCATACTCGCAGACAATATGACTCTATTTGGGTGATAGTGGACAGAGTAACTAAGTCGGCTCACTTTTTGGCTGTCAAAACTACAAATTCAATGGATGACTATGACAAACTCTACATCGGTGAGATATTTAAGATGTATGGGGTTACCTTATCTATCATCTGAGATAGGGGTCCTCAATTTACATCTAATTTCTGGAGATCATTTCAGAAAGGTCTTGGTACCAAGGTGAATCTCTGTATGGCATTTCATCTGCAGACGAATAGTCAGGCAGAGTGCACCATTAAGACCTTAGAGGATATGTTAAGAGCTTACGTGATCAATTTTAAGGGTAGTTTGGATGATCACCTACCTCTCATAGAGTTTGCCTATAATTACAGTTTCCACTCCAGTATTCAGATGGCCTCATATGAGGCACTCTATGGGCGTAGATGCAGATCTCCGATTGGTTGGTTCGAAGTAGGTGAAGCATCCTTGGTTGGGACAGATTCGGTTCATGAGGCTATGGAGAAAGTTTAGCTCATTAGAGAAAGATTGAAAATAGCTTAGAGTCGTCAGAAGTCCTATAAAGATATGAGGAGAAGGGACTTAGAGTTTGAGATCGATGATCGGGTCTTCCTGAAAGTGTCACCCATGAAGGGGGTGATGATATTTGGCAAGAAAGGAAAGCTCAGTCCCAAGTATATAGGTCCTTACAGAATCTTGAAAAGGGTTGGTAATGTGGCCTATGAGCTAGAGTTGCCAGCAGAACTAGCAGCGGTTCATCCAGTCTTTCACATTTCTCTGTTGAAGAAGTGTGTGGGTGATCCGACAACGATAATGCCTTTAGAAAGTGTGGCTGTGATAGATAGCCTCACCTATGAGGAGGTCCCATTTGAGATTCTTGACCGTCAGGTTCGTAGGTTGAGAAATAAGGAAGTCGCTTCAGTAAAGGTCTTGTGGATGAATCAGTCCATAAAAGGAGCTACTTGGGAAGCAGAAGCAGCCATGATGGCCAAGGACCCTCACCTCTTTCCCTCTGATTCAGTTCCAACTTGAGGTAATAGTTCCTCTCCAGTTTCTCAATTTACTCTCACGTACTTCAGTCTCAGTATCATATTACCTCAGCTATTCTTAAATTTCAGCATATTTGCATACTCATGGGACTTAGTTCAGTTAGACATTAGTTTCTAGTACGCCTTTGGTATGTATTGCAACTTTTTTCCTCCAAACACAACTTGTCTAGTCTTCATTCAAGGACAAATGATCCCATAGGGCAGATATTATAATACTCCAGAACTCCCTAGCCTAGACTTAACTCAGAAAACTAGAAAGAAATAAATTTTTCAACTGTCAGCCAGAAACCACGAGTCAGTTCCACAAGTCATGAAAGTTTCCATGAGTCATGGACTGGAACCATGGAATCAGATCAGAGACCTGAAGAATTCTTTGAGAACCATAATTGGGTTCTATGGACCGTGAAAGGTTCCATGGGTCGTGAACCCAAGTCCTGGAACCAGACCTGAGACCAACCATTTCTCTGAGAACCATGATTGGGTTCTACGGACTGTGGAAGGTTCCATAGGTCATGAATCCAAGTCGAGGAACTCATACCCACATCTAGACAAAAAGACCTAGGGACCACGATAGGGTTCCACGAACCGTGGAAGTTTCCATGAGTCATGGAACCCATCCGTGAAACTTGAGTCGTGATTTTTCCAGCATAATTTATTTTCCCAGGGGCATTCCAGACTTTTCCTACCTCTTTTAATGCCTAAGCTATGATGTTTTGGTTATTCTAAGCCTAGTTTATTAGTTAAAAATGACCTAAATTGCCTATTCTCCTAAAATCATCAGACTTAGAAAGACCCAATCATCGATCTCAAACTCTAAGTCCTACTCTGCAGCTTCAGTGGTGAGTCCTCATAGTTCGAGGATGATATACATGCTTTACTTTTCAGTCTTCTTATTTCAGTTTTCAGATTATTAGAGTTAGCTGGGGGCATGTCCCAGCAACTCGTATCAGTTAGAGGCTTTCAGACAATAGACTAGATT
Source organism: Jaltomata sinuosa (assembly GCA_003996215.1). Taxonomy (NCBI): domain Eukaryota; kingdom Viridiplantae; phylum Streptophyta; class Magnoliopsida; order Solanales; family Solanaceae; genus Jaltomata; species Jaltomata sinuosa. The sequence continues at coordinate 22,840 of QJPP01005233.1, forward strand.
CAACTATTTAGTTGTTAGTGTTGTTTTCAGTCATCACTATTCTATATATATATATATATATATATATATATATATATATATATATATATATATATATATTTATATTCAAACATGTTTTTGGCTCTTTCCCACTTCAGATATTAAACTATTTTCAGCTTCCGCATAATGTATATTTTTAATTGAAATTGTCTAGATCTGCCAGACCATGGGTTATCTTGGGGTCACTTGTGACACTAAGCACCGTGTTACATCTAGGGGGTAGCCTCGGGGCTTGACAGTAAATATCTCATGGTATGTCTTTTCAAGTGCCTAACCATCAGTTGCAGAGTCTAATGAAATCTTCGTATGCAGATCTAGACTCTCAATAAAGATATGCACTAATACCTCATTAATGTGATGATAATGCGGATAATCTCTGAGGAGAGATTTGAACCTTTCCCACACTTGGTAAAAGGTTTCACCATCCTTCTGTCTAAAACTTAGTATCTTGCTCCTCAATTTTGCAGTCTTTCCAGATGAAAAGAATTGAATCATAAACTTCCTAGCAAGATCATTCCATGAGGTGATGGAATTTGGTGGCTCAACTTTCAACCACCTCTTCTCCTCTCCAAGGAGAGTAATCGAGAAGAAATTGAGTCTCACATAATCAGTTGAGACTCCAACATGCATATTGTCACACCCCGAGGTTACCCCCTAGACTCAACACAGTGCTTAGTGTCACAAATGACCCTAAGCTAACTCATGGAATGTCATATCTATACAAGCTCAATTAAGACATGCACTGTGCGGAAGATAAAAACAGTTTGATATCTGAAGTGGGGAAAGACCGAAATGTCTAAATATATATAAATATTGGAAGAGTATAGTGATGACTGAAAACAACACTAACAACCAACGCTGAATCTAGTCTATGTCTGAAAGCCTCTAACTGATGTGAGTTGCTAGGACATGCCTCCAACTAACTTTAACAAGTCTGAAATTGAAATGTAAAGACTAAAAAGTAAAGCATGTCTATCGTCCTCGAGCTATGAGAACTCACCACTAAAGCTGCTGAGTACGGATAGAAAGTCGAGCTAAGCGCGGTCTGGATGCTGAGCACCTGAACCTACATCATAAAATAATGTAGCACAAAAGTATGCGTCGGTACTTTGAATGTACTGAGCATGCGAGATACGTGCTGAGCTTAACAATACAAGGACTAAACATGGGAATACATATACTGAAGCATAAACTGAGAAGTAATCTGAGATGCAATGACCAAATAAATATCATAAAAATATAGCATGCTGAACTGAATAACTTAATATAAGGTCAATGCAACATTAGTCTGACTGTGGGAGATACTATTAATTGACATACCCCAAGGTGAGCTAACTGTGGGTCCAATCTGTAACACTGGATGGAAGGGTGTTCATACCTTGCCAAGGGTATGAACCAGTCTGACGTGGATCCACTAATTGATGTCCATAAGGGACAGAGGTGTGCAGCCTAACCTGACAGCTGACCCCTCCTTACACCTATGGTGGCGCCATAGTTCTGGGATTGGGGGAAAAGGTCTTAGCCAAATCTGACAGCTAAGCCTTCATCCCATCATCCTCTCGGTACTAAGTCTACCCCCAACGAAAATGTAAGCAATGAAATACAAGCTGAAACACTGGATAGCTCAAATATTGACATTATTCTGAGAATGCACACACATATATATATATATATATATATATATATATATATATATATATATATATATAATATATATATATATATATATATATATATATACTGAAACTGATGGCATTCTAATATTGAAACATGATCATCTAAATTGTCTGCCTAGCAAGCATAATTTATGAATACTAAAATTTAGACATGCTAGGGTTTCTGAGTCCTGAACCCGTGACTACACTGACTCTCCAAGAAACATGAAATAGACATCAACATAAGCAGAAAAATCTGAATTACAATGAATCCCTAAGATTTAGGAACCCTAGGTCTGAACGAATCCATGGAGAGCTGAAGAACTAACTAAAATCTAGGGACCTAATGGGTGAAAGGAACCCATTAGTGAAGTCCCACATACTTGGAAGAAGATTCTACGGTTGAACCTTTGGATTTAGGGCTGAACTAGGAGAAAACCCTCTGGTTTTTTCTTGAGAGAAAACGCTTCTGTTCTTGTCTGATATTGCTAAGTGTCGATTTGGTTAGGATTAATAAGGTAAATAGAGTAAAAATCCTTTAATTACTCCTAAAATGACTTAGGATCGGAGTTAAAAGAATTGGGAAAAAATTGGAATGCCCCAAACTTAAAAGCGGGAACTGCAGAAACTTTTCCGCTGGATGGGTAACCCAACGGGCGTCGAACTTGCGATGGCCCGCTGGCCCATCGCGTCCACGACGACCGTGGTGATAGTCCGTTGGAGCTGAGGAGGCCTGGGAGGGCCACTGGTGGTCTACCCCGGCCTGCCCCATAGCCTGTCGGACTACCGATGCCTGTGGGGACCCTCATCGGGCTGAGGCAGGCTTGATTGAGCCTCTGGGCTCTTCCCACGGGGACCTCAACGGGCCGTTGTGTCCACGATGTCCGTGGGTCATCCCATGGGGCTTGCCTGGAGGTGGAATTTTTCTGAGTTTTTCTGAGTTCTGGGTTATAAATGCTGGTCTAAATTCTGGGGTGTTACAATATCCCCCCTTTGAGATTATTCGTCCTCGATAGACGATTAACTAAGATGATTTTGGAGGGAAAGAGTTTCAATCCCAACCAACTGAATACTAGAAGCTGATATCTGACTGAGTCTAGTTCTAAGTACATGAAAGCATTCTGAAAATACTGGAATAGCTAGGAAAACATTATTCTGAGACTGACATGCACATGAGGAAACTAAGGGACTGGAGAGGAACTATTACCTCAAGTTGAAACTAGGTCGAAAGAAAAGATGTGAGGATACTTGGCCATCATGGCTGATTCTGCTTCCCAAGTAGCTCCCTCAACTGACTAGTTCCTCCACAAAACTTTCACCAAAGCAACTTTCTTATTTCTCAACCTACGAACCTGACGGTCAAGAATTTCAACTGGAACCTCCTCATAGGTGAGGCTATCCTTCACAGCCACACTTTCTAAGGGAATAATCGATGACGGATCACCAATACACTTCTTAAATAGTGAAATATGGAAAACTGGGTGAACTACTGATAATTTTGCTGGCAACTCTAACTTATAAGCCACATTACCCATCCTTTTCAAAATTTTGTAAGGACCTACATATCTGGGACTGAGCTTCCCCTTCTTGCCGAATATCATCATCCCCTTCTTGGGTGACACTTTCAGGGAAGACCCAATCACCGATCTCAAATTCTAAGTCCCTTCTTCTCACATCTGCATAGGACTTTTGACGACTCTTAGCTGTCTTAAGTCTTTCTCTGATGAGCTGAATTTTCTCCATAGCCTCATGAACTGAATCTGGACCAACCAAGGCTGCTTTGCTCACTTTGAACCAACCAACCAGAGATCTGCATCTGCGCTCATAGAGTGACTCATATGGGGCCATCTGAATACTGGACTGGGAACTGTTATTATAGGTAAACTATATGAGAGATAGGTGATCTTAGGTGTATTTATACACCTAAGTGTCCTTATCTACGCGCGTTTAGCTTAGTTTTGAGGATAACTTGATGTACTATTGAGGTATGTAATGTGTAAAGGGTGTATTGTGTGGCTAACATACATGTCTATAGTGTTTAGGGTGCATTTGGAACAAGTAAATAAGCTAAAAGAATCAAATAGAGTTTAGATGAGGAAACTAGCTTTGCTAGCTTGAGCTATGCCTATTCTAGCGTACTTGTATGCACTTTATTGTGTTGTGTGGAATTATGTGTGTTGTGAGCTGTTGAAGGAGACCTTTTCAGGAGATATGGGAGCTGATTGAATCCTACAAAGCATTGGGACTCAAAACAAGGTGGAAAGAGTTCGTTTGGAGCGAAAATGGATAGCCAAGAAACACCTCCGTGCCACGGAGGCTAAGCTCCATTTTATGGGTGTGGCACGGAGGTGAGCCATCAGAATAATGGCCAAATTCCAGTGGGAGGCCGAGTTATGGGCATGACACGGAGCTCAGACTCCGCTGCAAGCAGCGTGACACGGAGCTTAGGCTCCGCGATGGCCAGTGTGTCATGCTAGTTGTTCCCGTCGGGTTTTAACTTGGTTTAAGTTGGAGGCAAGGTTGTAAATGCATATGATTCTTATGGGACAGACTATAGACGACATAAAACACTATACCACATCTACACACATCTTGGGAAGACAACACGAATTGGAGAGCAAAGGAGACATCAAGCAGCTCAAACTAGGGTTCTTTGTTCTTTAACTTTTCTTTCTTGTAGTTTTACTTTATGAACTCATACATGGTGATTCTTTGTAAGAATATGAGTGGCTAAACACACTATTTCTAGGGTTGAGGCTACAACATGATTGCCTAATTATGGTTTTTAGTCGGTTCATTTGTTTATCAAGTCATGTGATTGTTCTTGCATTCTTGTTTTACTATTCTAAAGCGTCATGAACTTTAGGATAAATCTAAGTCTCAAAACAAATTGACCATAGGAGTTGAGGGACTAAATGAATAATGTAGGGAGTGTGGATCATATCCTTAAATATTAGATATTAATTGTGAAGGCTGATTTGTGGTTAGGATAGCGATATACCTAAACGCCCCACTTGGTTGATGAAACGGGAAAATAGTTTAATGCATCCAAGTTAAAGACTCACATCCCCACTCAACGATGTAGTTGTGAGATTAATTTGGATAGATGACTTAGAGGATGACCATTTCCGAGTTATAATATCAACCCCGTAGACCAACAATCACGATAAACACCAATATTGGCTAGAAACCATAGTTAGGCATGAGTGTGAAGTAAATGCCTCAACCCTGGATCTCTCCATATATTGTTCACAATATAAATTTTATATCGTTGTTATTTCTAGTATTTAGTTATAAAAACAAAGATCAAACTCTTGGTAATGAATCACACCCATTTAACTAAAATAGTAAGAATTGAGATTAGATTGTTTGCTAAACACTAAGTCCTTGTGGGATCGATATTCGGCTCGCAAGATCCACTTAATTACTTGCACGATCACATACACTTGTGTGTGCGCTAGGGAGAGAACAAGTTTTTGGCACCATTGCCGGGGACATGAAAATTAGCAACCGTCTACTTTTGTTTTTACTATTTCATTTTATAAGTGCTAACAACTTGATCTTAGCTACTGAACTTACAGGTACAGGTTCTACACTTGAGCAAGCTGGCAAGGGATAAGGAACTGGTAGATCCACTTCCTGAACCTAAGAAACACTTGCACCAAGTGTTGAGAGAAGCAACATTTCTCGATCAAAATCGATAATTTCAACTGGCTGAGACCATCCCTGCAATTATAGAGGAGGAGCCACCACTAGCTCACATGACAGTGCACGAAGTGGCAATCCCACTTGCAACTAATGTGACCTCCTGCATTCAGAAACCAGCTGCATGAGGTAGATTTGAACTGAAATAGAATATGGTACAATTGTTGCACACAAGCAGGAAATTTATAGGCATGTCACATGAATATTCACAGGTTCATCTTTAGAACTTTTTGGAGATCAGTGACACATTCATTCTCGAAGGAGTCTCCATAGACTACGTGAGGCTCATGCTTTTCCCATTCTCACTGTTGGGAGAAGCGAAGAAATGGTTAAAGGCAGAACCTTCAAATTCGATCACAACATGGGATGATTTAGCAAAGAAGTTCCTCATATGATTCTTCCCATCAGGAAAAACTGCAAAGTTGAGGAGTGAGATTTTAAGCTTCAAGCAGAAACTAGATGAGAATCTCTATCATGCTTGGGAGAGATTCAAATCTCTTCTAAGGGATTGCCCACATTACTAGCAGAATAATGAGGTATTAGCTCATAGTTTTGTGGAAAGTCTTGACATAATACAAAGATTTTGCTAGATTCAGCGGCAGGTGGTCAAGCTTTGGAAAAGACATATGATGAGCTATATACTCTAGTCAACCGTATTGTGCAAGGTAATCCAGAATGGAATGCTGACATGTCTAGGAATACGGTAAAGAAGGTGGCAGGTATGATTGAGCTAGATAGTTTCAACGCATTAGCTGCACAGTTGGCCAGTTTTCAGACTCATATGATGGCTCAGTTCAACAAGTTGAGTGCGACTCAACCTCAGGCTCAAGTGAATACAGTTCAGCAAGTCCAGACTTGGTATGAAACTTGTTGTATGAGTGACCATTCAGCAGACTTATATGGAGCAAATCTAGAGTCAGTAAACTTCATAGGCAATGCACATAAAGGAAATTTAAACTATGATAATGCCTACAATCAAAATTGGCAGGGTCAGCCCAACTACTCTTGGGGTAGTAATCAGGCTCAACAATAGTAAGGTACGCAGAACAACACTCAGGCCAGCAATATTGAGGACATGTTGAAGAAGATCATGGCTAATCAAGAACAGATTGCTGCAGAGCCAAAAAAGATGGCGGCTGACATAAAAAATCAGCAATTAACCACGAACACATTGGAAGTGCAAATAGGATAGCTAGCTCAGGCACAAAATATGAGCCCTCAAGGGGGTTTGCCTAGTGATACAGAAAAGCCAAAGCAAGTGATGGAAATCACCTTGAGGAGCAGGAAAGATTTGATTGATGTACCTCCAAAGAAAAATCATGAGGTCCAAGAAGAGTTAATCACTTCCAAGCAGACAGAGAAGCAGGCTGAGTTGAAAGAAGTGAGCAAGAAGGGGAAGCCTGATTACCTTAATGAGAAGCCGATTGAGCAGCCTCACAACAGACCACCACCACCATTCCCATAGAGGCTTAAGAAAGTAATAGAGAATGTCAGTTTTAAGAAGTTTTTTGACACGTTCAGAGAACTTCACATTAACCTTCCTTTGTTAGATGTTTTACAGGGAATGCCTAAGTATGCAAAATACTTGAAAGATGTGTTGGAAAACAAGAAGAAGTTGGCAGACATTGAGACTGTGGCACTTACTGAAGAGTGGAGTTCTGTGGTTATGAGCAAGATGCCCAAAAAGCTGAAGGACCCTGAGAGTTTCACCCTCTCCATACAAATAGATGAAAGTGATGTGGTCCAGGCCTTGAGTGACTTGAGGGCGAGCATAAATCTGATGCCCCTATCATTGTTCAAAACTCTTGCTTTAGGGAAACCAAGGCCTTCCTCAGTTGTGCTACAGATGGCGAATAGAACCAGAGTGGTCGCCGAAGGAATCATAGAGGATGTTCTAATCAAGGTTGGTAAGTTCATTATTTCTGCTGACTTTATTGTTCTTGACTATGAGGTAGATGAAATGGTACCAATCATATTGGGATGTCCATTATTGGCTACCGGTGGAGCACTAATTGATGTAAGAGAAGGAACGCTCAATATGAGGCTGAATGATGAAGAGGTGACCTTCAGAGTATACATAACACTCAACGCACCCTCGCATTACAAGGATCTGTGCATGATCACATCTATAGAAGTGGATGAGTGTGGGGTAGAGATGAGTGTACCTCTGATTACCTCTTCGGACACTCTCATAGAGCTGCCCAAACTTCCAAAAGAGCATGAACTTGAGAGACCTAAATGAAATTCTGAGAAGGTAAATGCAAGAAAGGCCCCAGACCTCGAGCATGAGCACCCAAGAGGTCTGAAAAGAAGAAGAAGATAGGCCCCGAGTAGAAGAAAGAGGATGAGAGAGTGGAACTAAGAGTTGTGATCTAGGTCATGCCACGACGATAAATCAGGCGTTGCTTGGAGGCAACCCAAGTTAGGGTAGTATTTTTATTCTTTTTAGTTTTTCTTTGGTATCACTTTTGGTGTTGTTTTTGTATTGTGTAAACAGGATGAAGGGAAGTCTGAGTACCTAAGATTTGAGCTAAGGATCATGGAAAATACTAAGTGTGGGGTCCTCCAGACCCCTCTGATGAATTCGATGCTACTAGGTAGGCCTAGAGGCCTCATGGAGTATTTCTATTCTTGCTTTTAATTTATACTTTAGGGACAAAGTATAGTTTCAAGTGTGGGGTGGGAAATCTTCCGATTTGGTTAGGGTGAAGTGCGCTATAAGATGTTGATTCTTATTTTTGATTAAATTGAAAAAATTACAAAAAGATTCTTCTTTGTTTTTTTGTTTTATGTTTGATCTGTTTAGTAGAAGCACACTTCACCCACCCCTCGATTTTTCTTTTTGGTTCTTTTCCAAGGGGAAGCCCTTTCAACCCAGTATCCTTTTTGATTTTTAGGAATGGTTTCAATTTTTTTAGAAGTATATGCTCTTTCTATGTGCTACAAATGATTACTTGTTGCAAGTTGGTGTTGAATTTTATGGCATAATCTGAAAAATTGAATGACTACTGTGAGACACCTAAGGCTTTTTTATTGACTCTTGTGTGATGTTGGCTTAAATATGAATTCATGTGTTTGCTTAGTTGAGAGTCTATAGTAGCCTACTTGATTTGAACATGTGACACGTGTGAGTGAGGATTTTGTTATTCCCTGATTGCATTTTGGTGTCTAGAACTTGCCCCGTGTGTTTGCAAAGCGAAATAAAGAATGTTGAGTTTAGTAGATGATATAGGCATTTCTTTGTTAGCCATGCTTTATACCCTCTTTATCTACCCTTGTGTATAACCGTAGACAGCCCCGTTGAGCCTTTAGCCTATTCTTTGGTAGCCTCATGTTTAGCTTATTCTTTTTCTTTCAATTGCCTGCAATTTGATCTAAAACTCCTAAGCGCTTTAGTTGAAGTTAAGATGTTAAGGAGTGTGAAATTGAGAAAGGAAAAGTAGTGAAGCCCCAAGGAAATAGATTTTGGTGTGTTGAAAAGGTTTATATGTAGGGAGTAATGAAGTAATAAAGATAAATTGATCAAAGCTTCTGAGTAAGAAGTGATTCATGTATCCATAGTAAATACTCTCTACCTAAGATATTTAATCTAGCTTAAAGAGATGGGGAAAAACAAAAGAATGTTGGGAAGATAATAGAAGTGTAAAATAGGTTTGTTGAAGATGAGTTTAATGTAGAAAGTGATGTATTAAAGCGCTTAGGGGAGATAGTCACTATTCTTGACCAAATAGTTCCTACTCGTCCCTTAGCCTACATTACAACTCTTAAAGTTCTACTTGATCTTGAGCTTTGACATTCTGACATTAGTGGAGTACTACACTATGGGCAATCCTATGGTTCATCTTATGTGACATGTGAATTCTTTGTGAGGGTGAGCGAAATTTGATTCCTACACCCATTCTTGTGATAACTTGCATACTGTGAGTAAATATGGGTAACTCTCTTGTGGTGAGGGCGCTTGTTTGATGATAGATAGGTGGCTTATATGAGATCTTTGTTGAGTTTTATGCATGAGTTTGTCAACTGATAAGAGTCAATTTTTGAGGCTAGGAGGTCTTGAAGTAGTATTCATGTGATTCTATGGGTAACATGGCATACCGAATGTAGAATGTGCTATTCATGTGATCGTTTTAGTTCTTGCTTGAGTGTATTAGTTTTAATAAAGATGTTTGAGTCTTCCTTGATTGAAAATAGTGTAGAGAGTTGTTTGGGGATGAACAAGGCTTTAACTGTGGGGTGGTGATCTTAGGCGTATTTATACACCTAAGTGTCCTTATCTATGCGCGTTTAGCTTAGTTTTGAGGATAACTTGATGTACTATTGAGGTATGTAGTGTGTAAAGGGTGTAATTTGTGGCTAACATACATGTCCATAGTGTTTAGGGTGCATTTGGAACAAGTAAATAAGCTAAAAGAATCAAATAGAGATTAGACGAGGAAACTAGCTTTGCTAGCTTGAGCTATGCCTATTCTAGCGTAGTTGTATGAGCTTTATTGTGTTGTGTGGACTTATGTGTGTTGTGAGATATTGTAGGAGACCTTCTCAGGAGATATGGGACTGATTGAATCCTACAAACATGTTACAAACCATTGGAACACAAAACAAGGTGGAAAGAGTTCGTTTGGAGTAAAAATGGATAGCCAAGAAACACCTCCGTGCCACGGAGGCTAAGCTCCATTTATGGGCATGGCACAGAGGTGAGCCATCATAAAATGACCAAATTCCAGTGGTAGGCCTCATTATATGAGTGAGATGTAGCTCAGACTCCGCTGCAAGCAGCGTGACACGGAGCTTAGGCTCCGCGATGGCCAGCGTGTCACGCTAGTTGTTCCCGTCGGGTTTTAACTTGGTTTAAGTTGGGGGCAAGGTTGTAAATGCATATGATTCTTATAGGACAGCCTATGGACGGCCTAAAAAACTATATAAGGAGTACTTAGCCAAATCTACACACATCTTGGGAAGACAACACGAATTGGAGAGCAAAGGAGACATCAAGGAGCTCAAACTAGGGTTCTTTGTCCTTTAACTTTTCTTTCTTGTAGTTTACTTTATGAACTCATACATGGTGATTATTTGTAAGACTATGAGTGGATAAACACCCTCTTTATAGGGTTGCGGCTACAACATGATTTCCTAATTATGGTTTTATAGTCGGTTTATTTGTTTATCAAGTCATGTGATTGTTCTTGCGTTCTTGTTTTACTATTCTAAAGCGTCATGAACTTTGGGATAAATCTAAGTCTCAAAACGAATTGACCACAGTAGTTGAGGGATTGAATGAAGAATGTAGGGAGTGTGGGTCATGTCTTTAACTATTATATATTAATTGTGAAGGCTGATTTGCGGTTAGGATAGCGATATACCTAAATGCCCCACTTGGTTGATGAAACAGGAAGATAGTTTAATGCATCCAAGTTAAAGAATCACATCCCCGCTCAATGATGTAGTTGTGAGATTAATTTGGATAGATGACTTAGAGGATGACCATTCCTGGGTTATAATATCAACCCCGTAGACCAACAATCACGATAAACACCAATATCGGCTAGAAACCATAGTTAGGCATGAATATGAAGTAAATGACTCAACCCTGGATCTCTCCATATATTGTTCACAATCCGAATTTCATATAGTTGTTATTTCTAGTATTTAGTTATAAAAACAAAGCTCAAACTCTTGGTAATGAATCACACCCATTTATCTAAAATAGTAAGAATTGAGATTAGATTGTTTACTAAACACCAAGTCCCTGTGGGATCGATATTCGGCTTGCAAGAGCCACTTTATTACTTGCACGACCACGTACACTTGCGTGTGCACTAGGGAGAGAAAAATAGGTGATCATTCCAACTACCCTTGAAATTGATCACGCAAGCTCTCAATATATCCTCTAAGGTTTGAATGGTACGCTCTGCCTGACCATCCGTCTGCAGATGAATTGTCGTACTGAGATTCACCTGGGTACCAAGACCTTTTTGAAATGATTTCAAAAATTGAGATGTAAACTAAGGACTCCTATCTAAGATGATAGACATGGGAACCCCATGCATCCTGACTATCTTGCTGATGTAGAGTTTGGCATAGTCCTCAGCTGAATCTATAGTCTTGATAGCCAAAAAGTGAGTTGACTTAGTTACTCTGTCCACTATCACCCAAATGGAGTCATGCTGTCTGCGAGTACGAGGTAAACCCATAATAAAATCCATGTTGATCACCTCCCACTTCTAAGTAGGAATGTTAATACCCTGAGTCACTCCTCCTAGCTTATGATGTTCTACCTTAACCTGCTGACAAATGGGACACTTAGCCACAAAATATGTGATGTCTCTCTTTGTGTTGTTCCACCAATAGACTTCCCATTGATCATGGTACATCTTAGTAGCACCCGGATGAATAGAATATCCGGAATTATGGGCTTCTATAAGGATCTGCTGCCTCAACTCACCCACATTAGGTACACACAAATGACCCTGGTAGTGAAGCACACCATCTCTTTAACCTTCGCTACTAATGAAGATTCTGACCCATTTTGGACTATCACACCACCATATGTTGTGTCCATGAGGCAAACTCCTACGCGAGCAAGCCTATGAACATACCTGGCTAATTCTTTCCTCTCTTCCTCAATATGTGACACACTACCCATGGACATTCTTCTAAGGGCATCATCCACTACATTCGCCTTACCCGAATGGTAGAGAGCATTCATATCATAGTCTTTGAGGAACTCAAGCCATCTCCTCTGATGAAGATTCAACTCTTTCTGGGTGAACACATACTGAAGGCTCTTATGATTTATGAACACATCAACATGAACACATACAAGTAGTCTCTCCAAATCTTTAGGGCAAACACAACAGCTGCAAGCTCGAGGTCATGAGTCGGGTAGTTCTTCTCATGGACATTAAGTTGTCTGGAAGCATAAGCTATGACCTTACCTTGCTGCATAAAAATGCAACCTAGTCCGACCCTAGATGCATCATAATAAACCACATAGCTGTCTGAACCTTCTGGTAGAATCAAAATGGGAGTTGTAGTCAACCTGGTCTTCAGCTCAAATAAGCTTTTCTCACACTCATCTGACCACTAAAACTTGACCTTTTTCTGAGTCAACTTGGTCAATGGGGCAGCTATGGATGAGAATCCTTCAACAAACCTCCTGTAGTAACCAACCAAACCCAAGAAACTCCTGATATCAATCAGAGAGGTAGGTCTAGGCCAGTGCTTTACTGCCTTAATTTTCTGAGAATCCACTCGGATCCCTTGGCTGGGTACCACATGACCAAGAAAAGCGACAGACTGTAACCAGAATTCACATTTGCTGAACTTAGCGAATAGTTGGCAATCTTTGAGAGTTTGCAGAACAACTTTCAAATGAGTCGCATGCTTCTCCTCATTTCAAGAATAAACAAGGATATCATCGATAAAGACGATGACAAACAAGTCCAAATATTGTTTGAACACCCTATTTATTAAGTCCATGAAAGCTGCAGGAGCATTGGTTAGTCCAAAAGACATAACTATAAATTCATAGTGACCATACCGAGTCCTGAAGGCTGTCTTCGAGATGTCACTATCTCTGACTCTGAGCTGATGATAGCCGAATCATAGATCTATCTTAGAAAAGCAACTAGCACCCTGAAGCTGGTCGAACAAGTCATCAATCCTGGGGATGGGATACTTATTCTTGATTGTGACTTTGTTCAACTAACGGTAGTCAATGCACATCCTGAGAGAACCATCTTTCTTATGCACGAATAATACTGGAGCACCCCATGGAGAGATGCTGGGTCTGATGAAGCCCTTATCTAGAAGGTCTTTCAACTATTCTTTCAATTCCTTAAGCTCAGATGGAGCCATTCTGTAAGGAGGAATCGAAATAGGCTGGGTATTTGGAAGGAGATCTATTTCGAAGTCGATGTCCCTTTGGGGAGGAACTTCGGAAAGATCTTCTGGGAACACTTTTAGAAACTCATTCACCATTGGGACTAACTCAGGAGTTGGGGTCTTGAAGTTTGAATCCTTAACCCAAACAATATGACAAATATACCCTTTGGAAATCATTTTTCTAGCCTTAAGGTAAGAGATAAATCAACCTACAACACTGAGCTACTACCCTTCCATTCTAAGACTGGATCATTTGGAAACTGAAACCGAATGATCCTAGTTCTATAATTGACTGAGGCATAATAGGAATGTAAACAATCCTTTCCTAGAATGATATCAAAATCAATCATTTCTAACTCTACAAGGTCTGCTGAGGTGACTTGCTGGGAGACTGTGACAGGGCAATTTCTGTATACCCGTCTAGCTATAACTGGGTCACCCACTAGAGTAGAGATTAAGAAGGGTTCTAGGAGGATTTCTCGACTGACCACAAAATATACTGCTATATATGGAGTTACAAAAGAAAGCGTAGCCCCTTGATCTAACAATGCATAAACATCTAAATGGAAGACTTGCAATGTACCTATGACCACATCAGGAGAATCCTCCTGGTCCTATTGAGGCTGAAGAGCATACAACATGTTCTAGTGTAGACCACTACCTATACCAGATGAGACACCCTACTGAGTGGGGAGACCTGCTGGAGCTGCTGCAGAACTGGCCTGATTTTATGGGCGAATATCCTTGCCCTTTTGAGAAGCTGCTGGATAATCTCTTATCATGTGGTCTGGCTTACCATACCCAAAGCAATTTCCACTACCTGCCATGCACTCACCCAGGTGGTTCCTACCATACCTTTTACACACTAGATGGGTGTGCCCGCTAGTAACTGTACCTTGGGACTTAGATCCAGACGCTCTATATTGTTGATCATTCTTTAAATTAGGTACTGGGGCACAGGAAGAAGATGGAGCAAGAGCTGAAGACTTATGATGTAAATGAGAGTGATTACCAACCTTTGACTTCTGCTGAGAGTAGTTGAAATCACCTGTTCTCGCTCTCTTACTGTATCCTCCCCTCTCTTTGATTTTCTCTTCCTCAATCTGCTGGGCATAAGTAACCAATCTGGAGAAATCCATCTCCTTGATTAGCAAGTAGTTTTGCACTCTTTCACCATGTCATCCGACACACAAGATATGAACTTGCTCGTACGACCCCACTGGAGTATACTTGGATAGTTGTGTGAACTTGAGAGCATAATCCTTCACACTCATGTCATCCTATTTCAGATTAATGAATTCTTGGACCTTGGCCTTCCTGAGCTCAAGTGTGAAAAATCGGTCCAGAAAAGCAGTCTTGAAAAGATTCCAACTCACCAGACCTGCATTAGTACCCCGAGACTCCTTCAACTATTGGTACCAAGTGTAAGCCACTCCCTTCAACTAATAGGTGGCTAAATCTGCACACTCGACTGGAGTGACACCCATTATACATATTACCTTCTGTATGTCATCGAGGAACTCTTGCAGATCCTCTTCTGACTTAGACCCATGAAAATCTAGAGGGTTCATTTGAGTGAAATCCTGGATTCGAGATGCACCAGTGTTAGTCTGATATGGAGCTGGTGCAGCAGCCTGCTGATTGACCTGTGTTGTCATGGCCTAAGCAAGCACTTGGAAAGAAAACCTGAATTTGGCATGCGTGACTTGCTCATTCAATGGGCTTACTGGAGCTGCTGGTGCTGGTTGATTTCTGGCGTTAGCTCTTCTGGGAGGTATTTTCTGAAATGCAAAGAGCATGAGTTAGAAGGAGATAAAATAGAGTTTACACTCTATAGCACGAGCTGGAAAAGAAAGAAGGGAAGTTTTCTTTCTAATGACGTCTCATAACTCCTCCCCCATAAGTGTGGCACACTTCACACCTATGAAGAAGACTCTACTTGATGCGGCTTTCAGACACCCTATGACACTTAAACCAGAAGCTCTGATACCAAGTTTGTCAAGCCCCGAGGCCACCCCCTAGATGCAACATGGTGCTTAGTGTCACAAGTGACCCCAAGCTAACCTATGGCATGGCATATCTATACAAGCTCAATTAAAACATACACTGTGCGGAAGATAAAAACAGTTTGATATCTAAAGTGGGGAAAGCCCGAAGTATCTGAATATATATGAATATTGGAAAAGTATAGTGATGATTGAAAACAACACTAACAAGCCACGCTGAATCTAGTCTATGTCTGAAAGCCTCTAACTGATGTGAGTTGCTGGGACATGCCCCCAACTAACTCTAACAAGTCTAAAACTGAAATGTAAAGACTAAAAAGTTAAGCATGTCTATCAACCTCGAGATATGAGGACTCACCACTGAAGCTGCTGAGTACGGACTAAAAGTCAAGCTAAGTGCGGTCTGGATGTTGAGCGCCTGAACCTACATCATAAAACGATATAGCATAAAAGTATGCGTCAGTACTTTGAATGTACTGAGCATACGAGATACGTGCTGAGCTGAACAATATAAGGGATAAACATGGGAATACGTATACTAAAGCATAAACTGAGAAGTAAGCTAAGATGCAATGACCAAATAAATATCATGAGTATATAGCATGATAAACTGAATAATTGAATATAAGGTCAATGCAACATGAGTCGGATTATGGGAGATACTATTAACCGACATACCCCAAGCTGAGCTAACTATAGGGTCAACCTATAACCCTGGATGAGAGTGTGTTCATACCTTGCCAAGGGTACAAACAAGTCTGACGTGGATCCAATAACTGATGTCCATAAGGGACAGAGGTGTGCAGCTTAATCTGACAGCTGACCCCTCTTTATACCTATGGTGGCGCCGTAGTTCTGGGATTGGGGGACTGTTACTAAAGGTCTTAGCCTAATCTGACAGCTAAGCTTTCATCCCATCATCCACTCGGTACTAAGTCTACTTCCAATAGAAATGTAAGCAATGAAATACAAGCTGAAACACTGGATAGATCATATACTGACATTAATCTGAGAATGCGCACACATATATATATACTGAAACTGATGGCATTCTAATATTGAAACATGATCCTCTGAATTATCTGCCTAGCAAGCATAATTTATGAATACTAAAATTTAGATATGCTAGAGTTTCTGATTCCTGAACCCGTGACTATACTAACTCTCCAAGAAACATGAAATAGACATTAACATAAGCAGAAAAATCTGAATTACAATGAATCCCTAAGATTTAGGAACCCTAGGTCTGAACAAATCCATGGAGAACTAAAGAACTAACTAAAATCTAGGGACCTAATGTGTGAAAGAAACCCACTAGTGAAGTCCCACATACCTGGAAGAAGATTTTACGATTGAACCTTTGGATTTGGGGATGAACTGGGAGAAAACCCTCTGGCTTGTTCTTGAGAGAAAACACTTCTGTTCTTGTCTGATATTGCTAAGTGTCTATTTGGTTTAGGAGTAATGAGGGAAATAGAGTAAAAACCCTTTAATTACTCTCAAAATGACTTAGGATCAGAGTTAAAAGAATTAGGAAAAGACCAAAATGCCCCCAACTTAAAAGTAGGAACGACAAAAATATTTTTGCTGGATGAGCTACCCGACGAGCGTCGGACTTGCAATGGCCCATCGGCCTGGGCATTGGAGGAGGGCAGGCTAGGGCTGGTCCCCTAGTCGATTCCCACAATGGCTCCCATGGACCATCACATCCACGACAGCCGTGGTAGCCTGTTGGAGCTGAGGAGGCTTGGGAGGGCCACTAGTGGTCTACCATGGCCTGCCCTACATCCTATCAAACTTTCAATGCTCGTGGGGACCCCCGTTGGGCTGAGGCAGGCTTGACTGAGCCTCTGGGCTCTTCCTAAGGGGACCCCGATGGGCTGTCGTGTCCACGACCCTCGCGGGTCTTGCCTTGAGGTGGAATTTTGCTGAGTTTTTCTAAGTTCTGGGTTTTAAATGCTGGTCTGAATTCTGGGGTGTTATACATATATGTATTATTGATCTCCAAAAAAGTATGGATGTGCTGCTATGAATCCTTGTGTGAGAGACCTGTGAATTTCCCGCTGGTGTGCAAGAGTTGCACCATATTCTGTTTAAGGTAAAAATGACCTCCCAGTCCTGGCCTCCAAATACTAGACTGACATTTGTTACTTGTGGGATTGCCACTTCACGAAATGCTCTGGGAGTTACCAATTCTACAGGAATAATCTCATGTTGTTGTACCTGCTGATCTTATTTAAATAAAGCGCTCAAAAACCAGCTTCCTTCTTTCTCTGATGAAGTAGTCATTCTAACTCTGGATTGGGTTCGACTATCTCACCTTTACATGTCAGCTTGTTTGCAGTTTAGAGATTGTACCTGTATAATTAATAGTTAAGATCAAGTTTTTGACGCCTGAATAATAAAACAGTAAAAGAAAAATTAGAAATTATCTAATTTCTAAGTCCCTAGCCATGACGCTAAAAACTTATTGCGACACCCAACTGCACGCACAAGTGTACGCAATCATCCAAGTAATACAGACTAGTGTAGTTTGGATATTGTATCCAAGAGATTTATGAGTTAGCAAGAATCTAATCAAATCTAATACCATAGTTTTAATCAAGTGTGTAAGTAACATCGAGAGTTGTTTGACTTTGTGTATTTTATAACTAATAAGTAAAACAAGAAAGCAAGTAAAGGTTGTGATCACAATTGGAGAGTAATTCTAGGGTTATGACTTTATTTAGCAATCATGTAAAGTATTTGATTTCATCGACTAGTTCATTTATCTAGTTGTTGATTTACGGGGTTGATAGCATGACTATGGTCTTTCGAGCCTCTAATCATCTATCCAAAATGGGCTTACAACTACATTATTGAGCATAGATGTGACAAACCTTTCTGAATGCATTTATATGTCTTTCCATTTTGTAACCAAGTAAGGCGATCTAGGTATATTTCTATCCTAGCCTCAAATCAAGCTATTGTTTTACCAATGACGAGATCTTACTCCTTATGTGCTTTATTTTATCCCATGATTCCTCTTTTGAGTTCACAATAAGACTATATATTAATGTTAATGACGTCCAATCATCAAAACAGTAAGCTCAAAAATATAAGAACAACTAATATGATAAATAAACTTTATCGAGTTAATCGTTTACTAAATAATCATGTGTTTAGACATAACCTAGAACAAGGGTTCTTAACTACTCATGTTCTAATAAAAAAATGCAAGAATTTGATTTGTTTATGCAAAATAATGGCTAAGGAAAATAAGAAGAAAAGAAATCTAATGATGAAATTTCCTTCTCTGCTTGACGCTCTCTAAGAAGTAATCAACCCTAATAAAAATGTCCAAGGATTGTATGTATAGTAGTAGAAAATAACCCCTACTCCTTATTGGATTCAGATTTTTTTAACCAAAAATTCCATCACGGGAACAAGCCTGGTGCGATGCCCTATTCAGTGTGCCAGGTAGTGCACTTTGCATCCTGCTGGAGTTCTGCCTGTGGTGCAGCACGCCTATCAGTACACTTGTAACAATCGAGTCCATCGTTATAGGTAAACCTTTCGTGCCAAGTTTCGGGTTAGAAAACTTTTGGGTTTGGGAGTTGGAAATTTTGGGCTAGGCTAGTCTCAGACGGTTTCTGAGCAAGGTATGGTCTAGTGCAATCCGAGTGAGGATTGGGTAATGTATCTTGTATTGAGCTAGTTTTTCCATTAGCTAAGTCGTTAAAGAGTCCGAGGGACTTTTTGAAAACGAATTTGGATAAGTAGAACTCCCAGTATTAAGGTTGACGTGAAGGGATTATTCTAGGACGTCAAAATTTAAGGTGTCTTGTAAAATGGAAACTTTTATAGGAGTACCACCATAGCGGTCGGTTCATCTATGGCGGCGCTGCTATAGCAGTGTATGGACTGTTATAGTAGACTGTGTTTGGAATAATGCAGAAACTTCCCCAAAAATGTTCAGAAATTCTGAAGAACGTTTCGGGGAAGGGCATAGATGAAGGGAGGCGATTTTAAGTGAATTTCCACCAAACTCCATCGAAAAGGTAAGGTTTTTTCTCCCCACTTTGTTATTTCAATCTCCGAAACTTAGAATCTATAATCTACGGGTTTGGGGGAAGGTTTGGGTAACCTAAGAATATGGAATCCGGAGAAAGAGGGCATTCTAGGGTGTTGAGTTGTTGGGTTATGTTGTTTATGGGTCTTTCATGACATAATCACCATTATTCACTAAATGTAACCATAAAAATGGTAGTTTAGGACGAATTAGTGGTTGGAAAGCCCGAGAATGAGTGGAATGATTATGGTTTGTGTCACACCCCGAGGCTACCCCCTAGGCGAAACACGGGACCTGGGACCGCAAGTGCCCCAAGTTAACCCTTGGTCATGGCATAACTCAGATAATCACAAGTAAATATAGAGATATCTTAATGAAGAATCTAGGCAAACCAATCCATATATGATAAAGTCAAGATGAAACATAATACAAAAGAGAGACTCGAATACTGTCTATGTCTGAAAAGCCTCTACGTAAGACATAAAGAGTTGCTGGGACAAGACCCCAGCTAACTCTAAGTACTGAAAATATGATAATAAAATAACTCAAGAACTGGTCCTCGGGAGATGAGGACTCACCAACACTAGATGAATGAACTGTGATCTCTAGCCACGTGTCTGAGGAAGGAAACCTGAATCTGCATCATCAAGAGGATGCAGCGCAAGATATGCGTCAGTACTATAGAATGTACTGAATATGTGAGATATGAAAAATCTTAAATAAGCATGCTGGATATGCTATAAAACTGATATCATGCTATAACGGTAAAACTGTAATGTAAATGACTCAATGCAATATCATAAGCTAAAAATATAATCATAAGTAGTAAGTCTGAAATCTGAGCAAGAGTCAAATACATTTTAAAAGCTGAAACTATTTCTCTAGGAGGTTCTCTAACCGACATAGACCATGTGAGCTACATGAAATCTGATGTATCTGTCCCATCGAGAGGACCCAATATACCTTGTCAGGGTATAAAGGCATAACTATGGCGTGATCACTAATTCTAGTGCCCAACAGAGGGGACTTATGAACCTACGGGGGCACGTAGTTCTGGGACTAAGGGTACTCTCACCCTGTCCAACTTGGTGCTAAATACTACTCCCAAAAACATACATATAGCTCATATAATACTGGGCATATCTGATGCCAAAACTGATCATGACTAAAGACATATCTGATGTCAAATCTGTTTGAAAAGCATAAGGGTATATCTAATACCATGCAATTCACATAGCTTAGGTAGACATATCTAGATGCCCAACCTTTCATAAAACATAGGGACATATCTAATGTCATGCAATTCATACTTCAAAATCCTTAAAACTTAGCATAGCCATAATTCAAAATATACTTTCTTTCTAAATTCATAACTTGAAGAATTAGGCATGCACTCTCATAAACATGCCAATTTTCACTTGAAATTATGTAATTCAATGAAACCATGCTAAAATTCATCATCAGCATATGGGATTTTGAAATTATACAAGGAATCTTAATTAAAACATGGGTAATGAATGGAAAATCATGAATTTATACTTTAAAAGAAAACCCATAACTTTCCCCCCAATTTAGATAGGAACCCTAATTTTACAATTTTATAAATCAAAGTATAAATCATGGGTTTTGGGCATAAGGGTGAAATGAATCCCTTATTAAATGCTCACATACCTTATTAAAGCTTGCTTGATCTAAGATGAAAAGAAATGGAGGTTTGAACTTGGAGCTTGAGACTTGGAAATTGAAGGAGTTCTTTTCCTCTTTTGGTAGATGAATGAGGAATAATGAAAGACTTAGGCTATTAGGAGTAGAAACCCTACTAAAAGTGGTCAAAACGACCTCACTTAAGAGTTAAAATAGTGGGTAATTATAGAAATAACCCTGGGATTTAATGAAAGAAACGCTGTTAAAAATCTCGGCTTCAGGAATCACGGGTGTAATCCATGAGCCGTAGACTGAACCACGACTTATGGTTTCCACCCGTGGTTCCTGGCCCCAAATGATCAACTGTAGATAATATTCTATGAGTCAACAAGATGGACCATAGAATGAACTGCGGTGCGTAGACCCATTCATAGTTCCTGGGGAATTTGGTAGACCTCAGATCAAGTCCCACGAGTCAACAGGACGGTCCGTAGTTCAAACTACGGGCCATAGAAGCCACTCGTGATTCCTAGGGAAACTGTCAGTCCTCTGATCTGATTCCACAAGTGGACAGGATGGGCTATAGATTGAACTACGGTCCGTAAAACCCACTCGTGGTTCTCAGACCAGAGGCTGAACCAACAAATACAAACCTCAGGTTCATTCCACGGCTTGTGGTTCAAACCATGGCTCGTGGTTCAAACCATGACTCGTGGTTTGGACCCGTAAATCCTGAGATAAATTTTTTTTCCAGATTTTCTGAGTTTGAAAGATGGATAAAATTTCGTGGTGTTACAATATCTCCTCCTTGGGATCATTCATCCTCGAATGAAGAATAAGCAAGGAAACTGGAGAAAAAACAACCTAACTAAACAACAAAACATGAAAACTAAAGAATGAACATGAAAACTCAGTTTTTCAACTTAAAACATGATTGAACTAACTTCGAAAAATATGAATGCATGCTAGGATCATGAGATAACTAATGGAATAGAATCGGAGGGACGTACTAAGGAGGAAAATAATAACTTAAGCTGAAACTGAGTCGGAAGGAAAGAGATGAGGGTACTTGGCTTTCATGGCTGCTTCTGCTTCCCAAGTAGCTCCCTCAACAAGCTGATTTCTCCAAAAGACCTTCACCAAAGTGACTTCTTTATTTCTCAACCTCCGAATCTGACAATCAATAATCTCCACAGGAACTTCCTTATAAGTAAAGCTATCCTTCACACTCACATATTCCAAAGGAACAATCAATGTCGGGTCACCAACACACTTCTTTAACAAGGAAATATGGAAAACTGGATGAACCGCTTCTAAATCTGTTGGCAAATTCAACTCATAAGCAACACTACCAACTCTCCTCAGAATCCAATAAGGACCTACATAGCGGGGACTAAGCTTACCTTTCCTGCCAAATCTCATCATACCCTTCATGGGTGACACCTTCATTAATACCCAATCATCAACCCCAAACTCCAACTCTCTTCTCCTCATATTCGCATATGACTTCTGTCGACTCTGAGCGGTCTTCAACCTCTCCCTAATTATTTGAACCTTCTCCATAGTCTCATGAATGAAATCTGGATCAATCAAAGCTGCCTCATCTACCTCAAACCAACCAATAGGAGATCTACACCTCCGCCTATAAAGTGCCTCATAAGGAGCCATCTAGATGCTAGAATGAAAGTTGTTGTTGTAGGCAAACTCGATAAGAGGTAAGTGATCATCCCAACTTCCTTTGAAATCAATCACACAAGCTCTCAATATATCCTCCAAAGTCTGAATAGTACGTCTTCCTGACCATCCGTCTGTGGGTGAAAAGTTGTGCTAAGCTTAACCTGAGTACCAAGAACTCTCTGAAATGACTTCCAAAACTGGGATGTAAACTGAGTACCCCTATCTAAAATGATAGATAATAGAACACCATGCAATCTGTATATCTCCCAAAAGTTGAGTCTGGCATAATCATCTACTGAATTTGTAGTATTAACAACCAAGAAGTGGGATGACTTAGTCATCCGGTCGACAATCACCCAAATAGAACCATGTTGTCTGCGAGTACAAGGCAAACCTGTAATGAAATCCCTATTGATCGCTTCCCACTTCCAAGTAGGAATATAAATATCCTGAGTTATACCACCCGGTCGCTGATGCTCTACTTTCACTTGTAGACAGTTGGGATACTTAGCCACAAAACCTTCAATGTCCCTCTTCATTCCATTCCACCAATAGACTTCTCGTAGGTCACGGTATATCTTGGTGGCACCGGGGTGAATAGAATACCTAGAGCTATTGTAACACCTCAGAAACTTATTCAGTTTTAAAACTCAAAATCTCAGTAAAATTTCATGCTTCCAGGAATGATGGGTCCAAACCACGGACCGTGGTTTGAACCATGGGTCATGGAATGAAGCCATAGTTTAAGTCTTCCAGGTTCAGACTCTGGTCTCAGAACCATGAGTTGGTTCTATGGACTATAGTTTAGTCTATGGCCCATCCTGTCAACTCATGGAATCAGATCAGTGGGTCGACAGGTTCCCTAGGTTTCATGATTAGTTCCTACGGCCCGTAGTTTGAACTACGGACCGTTCTATAACTCGTAGAACTTGATTCAGAGGATTGCATGTTCCCCAGGAACTATGACTTGGGTCTACGACCCATGATTCTTTCTACGGGTCCATCATGTTGACCCGTAGACTGCCTTCTGCAACTTGTTCTTTTGGACAGGAATGATGGATGGAAACCACGAGCCTTGGTTTGGTCTACGACCCGTGGAACCCATCTGTGGTCCCTGAAAGTCAACTTTTTTTAGCTTTTTCCTAATTACATCGCAGGGGTAATTTAGTCATTACTCACCCTTTTAACTTCTAAATGAGGTTGTTTTGACTATTTCTAGAAGGGTTTTTACCCTCATTAGCCTAAGTCCCTTCTCAAATCTTTATTCATCTCCCAAAAAAGGAAAAGAACTCTCTCAAGATCAAGGTCTCAAGCTCCAAGTTCAAGTCTCCTAGTCTTTTTAATTTCAAGTGGGTTAGCTTCAATCAAGGTACGTGGGTATTCAATAATGGGTTCCTTTCACCTTTGTTCCCAAAACCCCCAATTCTTATTTTGAGTTATGAACTTGTGAAATTAGGGTTTTAAATCTAAATTGGGAAAAACATATGAAATCAGTTTCTATGCATCAATTCATGGTTCCTTATGGTTTATTTATGATTTGAATAAGATTCCTTAATTGGTTTCAAAAGCCCATGCATTAAGGTTGATTTATAGTATGATTTCATTGAATTGTATGCCTTCAAGTAAAAATTGGTAAGTTTAGATAACATGACCTCTATTTTCATAAACTTGGATTCCTAATTTTTCAAGTATGATATTAGAAAGGAAAGTATATTTTGAATTATGGTTTTGCAATGCTTTACGATTTTTGACTTGTGAATTGCATGACATCAGATATGTCCTTGTGCCTTTCCAACAGTTTTGGACATTAGATATGTCCCTTTGTTTTATGAAAGGTTTGGCATCCAGATATGTCTACCTAAGTTATAAACAGTTTTGACATCATATATGTCGTAAGTACTATGAGCTATATGTATATGTTTTTGGAGTAGTATTAGCACCGAGTTAGACAGGGTGAGAGTACCTTTAGTCCCAGAACTACGTGCCCCCATAGGTTCTAAGTCCCTTCAGTTGGGCATCATATTTAGTGATCACGCCACAGTCATGCCTCTATACCCTGGCAAGGTATATTGGGTCCTTTCGATGGGGCGTATACATCAGATTCCATGTAGCTCACATCGTCTATATCGGTTAGAGAACCTCTCACAGAAACAATATTAGGTTTTAAAGTGCATTGACTCTTTGCCTTCAAATTTCAGGACCCTTATGATTTTTATGATATTTGTATAAATTGTTTTGGCATCATATTGAGTCTCTTGCATTTCAGTTTACACTCATAGCATGATTTCAGCTTTACAAGTTTATCTAGCATGTTTACCCTAGATTATAGTTTATCTCATATATTCAGTACATCCTATAGGACTGACACATTTTGCGTTGTATCCATTGATGATGCAGATTCAGGTTTGTTCCCTCACACTCATGGCTAGATCTTGCTGGAGTCCCAGTTTCTAGTGGTGAGACCTCATTATTCGAGGGCCAGTATTAGATCTATTTCTCTTATGTTGTTTCCTTCGGATTTCTTGAGCTAGTTGGGGTCTTGTCCCATCAGCTGTTATGATATTTTAGAGGCTTCAGACATAGCTAGACTTGTTTTCCGTTGTATGAAGTTGATACTTCTTGAGCCTTGTCCTTATTTAAGTTATGGTTGCCTATTGTATCTAGTATGCTTCCGCTATATTTCTTGAATTGATTTCTTAGTATGCTATGCCCAAGGGTTAATCTAGAGCACTTATGTTTCGAATCTCGTGTTACGTCTAGGGGGTAGCCTCGGGGTGTGATAAACTTGGTATTAGAGCCTCAGGTTCAAGGGTCCTAGGATGTCTGAAGCCGCATCGAGTAGAATCTCATTCATGTGTGTGAAGCACGCCACACATATAAGGGAGAGGCTATGAGATGTCTTAGAAAAATTTCACTTCCTTCATGATCATATTGTGCGAAAGAGTTTAAATCCAATGTTCCTCTAATCCCTTCCTTGTATGTTTTTTATTATGCCTCGATATGCTACGCCTCACCGAGCCACTCGGAATGCTGTTCCTCCAGTTTCTACCCCCGAGGTCACAAATGAGGAATTCAGGAACACCATCTATTTGCTATCCCAGACCATAGTCGCTCAGGCCAACCAACCGGCTCTTATCCTCATCCACCCTCAAGGTGGGGTAGCGGCTCGGGTCCGTGATTTTGTCCGAATGAACTGACCTAAATTTTGGGGTTCGAAGGTGGGTGAGGACCCACTTAGCTTTATTGATGAGGCAAAGAAGATCTTTGATATTATGCAAGTGGGTGATGTTGATTGTATGAAGCTCGCATCATATCAACTCAAGGATGTCGCCCATATCTGGTTCACACAATGGAAGGAAGCTAGAGCTAGGGACAAGGTCCCTATGACTTGGGAGTATTTTGAGAGGGCCTTCCTCGACCGGTTCTTTCCCGTAGAGTTGAGGTAAGCGAAGGCCGAGGAGTTTGTAAACTTGAGACATGGATCTTTGACTGTTCAGGAGTATAATTTGAAGTTCACTCAGTTTTCTAGGTATGCCCCCTCTAAGGTAGCAGGCCTGCAAGATCAGATGAGTAAGTTTATCCATGGGGTTTCAGATATGGTGAAGAAGGAGTATAGGTCTGCTATGTTGTTGAGTGATATGAATATTTCCAGACTCATGACCCATGCTCACCAGATCGAAAGGGACAAGCTTAGGGAGATGGCTAGGGAGAACAAAAGAGTCAGATCTGAGAGTTCGGGATTTAGCCATCAGAAGTCCAGAGGCGGACATCGCTCTTCCTTTCAGAAGAGGTCATCAGGACCTGTGCATTGTTCAGCCAGTACTCCTTCTCAGGTCTCCAGGCCCCATCGTGATCAGTCCAGTAGAGGTGCAGGCTCTTTTGCTCAGAGAAGTGGTGCAAATGGGTCTTCTTTCCCCATTTGTACCTAGTGTGGAAAGAATCATCCCGGCGAGTATCTAGCTGGTAGAGAGGGTTGCTATAGATGTGGTCAGGTTGGTCACAGGATTCGAGACTGCCCTTCAGTTAAGAAGGGTCAGGGTGGTATTAGGGCTCAGTCTGCTCCAGCAGCCCCAGGAGGTCGTCCAGCCCAGCAGGGCACAACTTCTAGTTCTGGTGGTCAACGCCAGAACCATCTTTATGCTATGTCCTTTTGTCAGGACCAGGAGAGTTCACCTGATGTTGTCACTGGTATATTGAAAGTCTTCTCTTTTGATGTGTATGTTTGTTGGACCCCAAAACCTCACTATGTTTTGTGACCCTTTATGTAGCATGCAAATTTGAAATTTGTCCTGAATTACTTTTAGAACCCTTTTGTATGTCTACTCCTGTTGGTGAGTCAGTCCTAGCAAAAAGAATCTACCAAAGTTGCCCTATCTCAGTCCCTCACAGAGTCACTTCAGTGGATTTGGTAGAGTTGAAGATGACTGATTTTTATGTTATTCTTGGTATAGATTGGTTGTATGCTTGTTATGCTTCGATTGATTGTCGTATTCGGGTCGTCAGTTTCAAGTTTCTAAATGAACCTATCTTAGAATGGCAAGGTAGTCCCCCCATCCTCGAAAGGTTGTTTCATATCTTACCTTAAGACTAGGAAGATGATTTCTATGGGTTATGTTTATCATATAGTTTGAGTTGTGGACACGAAGTCCAGAACCCCATATCTTTAGTCTATTCCTATGGTGAATGAGTTCCCAGAAGTGCTTCCCGAGGATTTGCTCGGAGTCTCTCTCGAGCGGGAAATCGACTTTGGGATAGATCTTCTTCCTGATACGATTCCTTTCTCTATCCCTCCCTATAGAATGGCCCCTGCGGAACTTAAGGAATTGAAAGATCAGTTGAAGGATCTTCTTGATAAGAATTTCATTAGGCCTAGCATTTATCCATGGGGTGCCCCAATTTTGTTTGTTCGAAAGAAAGATGGTTCTCTTAGAATGTGTATTGACTACCGTCAGTTGAACAAGGTCACTATCAAGAATAATTATCATATTCCTAGGATTGATGACTTGTTCGATCAGCTTCAGAGTGCTAGTTTCTTCTCTAAAATCGACCTTAGATCCGATTATTATCAGCTTCATATTGAAAAGTGTGATATTCTAAAGACAACCTTCAGGACTCGGTATGGTCATTATAAATTTGTTGTTTTGTCTTTTGATCTAATGAATGCTCCTGTAGCTTTTATGGATTTGATGAACTGTGTGTTCAAGCAGTATTTGGATATGTTTGTGATTGTGTTCATTAATGATATCCTTATCTATTCTTGAAGTGAGGAGTAGCATGCAGACCATTTGATAGTGGTGTTGCAAACTCTCAAGGACTGGCAGTTATTAGCTAAGTTTAGCAAGTGTGAGTTCTGGATGCATCCAGTTGCTTTTATGGGTCATATTGTGACTAGAGATGGTATTCGAGTTGATTCTCAAAAGATTAAGGCAGTAAAGAACTGGCCAAGACCCACTTCCCCGTCTGATATTAGGAGCTTTTTGGGTTTAGCTGGTTACTACAGGAGATTTGTGGAAGGATTTTCTTCCATTGCTGCCCCTTTGACTCGATTAACTCAGAAGAAGGTGAAATTTCAGTGGTCTGATTTGTGTGAGAAGAACTTTCAGGAATTGAAGACTAGATTGACCACAACTCCAGTGTTAGCTCTACCTGAGGGCCTAGATGACTTTGTTGTGTATTGTGATGCTTCTCGAATTGGTTGGGTTGTGTTTTGATGCAACGTGGTAAAGTAATTGCTTATGCCTCTAGACAACTTAAGGTTCATGAGAAGAACTACCCTACTCATGATCTTGAGTTAGCAGCCGTGGTTTTTGCTTTGAAGATTTGGATACATTACTTGTATGGGGTGCACATGGATGTATTCACCTATCATAAGAGTCTTCAGTATGTGTTCACTCAAAAGGAATTGAATTTGCGACAAAGGAGATGGCTTGAACTTCTTAAGAAGTATGACATGAGTGTGATTTACCATCCGGCTAAGGCAAATGTTGTGCGGAAGCGCTTAGCAGATTGTATATGGGTAGTGTCTCATCTGTTGAAGACGAAAAGAAGGAATTGGTTAAGGAGGTTCATAGGCTTACCCGATTGGGAGTTCGCCTTATGGACTCGACCGAAGGTAGGGTTATATTTTTGAAGAATGGTTTTGAATAACCCTTGGTGGCAGAAGTGAAGGAAAAGCAGGACAGCGATCCCATTTTGCTTCAGCTAAAGGGTGCAGTCCATCTGCAGAGGGTTAAGGTTTTCTCCAAAGGGGGAGATGGTGTGCTTCGTTATCAAGGTTGACTATGTGTGCCAGATGTAGATGGGTTGAGGCAGCAGATTTTGACTGAGACTCATATTTCCAGATATTCCATTCACCCTGGTGCCACCAAGATGTACCGTGATCTACGGGAAGTATTTTGGTGGAATGGAATGAAGAGGGACATAGCCATATTTGTGGCTAAGTGTCCCAACTGTCAGCAAGTGAAGGTAGAACATCAGCGACCGGGTGGCATAATTCAGGATATTGACCTTCCCACTTATAAATAGGAAGCGATCAATATGGACTTCATTACTGGTTTACCTCGTACGCGAAGGCAACATGATTCCATTTGGGTGATTGTCGACCGGATGACCAAGTCATCCTATTTCTTGGTTGTTAAGACTACAGATTCAGCAAACGATTATGCCAGACTCTACATCCGGGAGATAATCTGATTGCATGGTGTCCCATTGTCCATCATTTCAGATAGAGGTACTCAGTTTAATTCTCAGCTTTTGAGATCGTTTTAGAGAGGTCTTGGTACTCAGGTGAAGCTTAGCACAACATTTCACCCTCAGACAGATGGCCATGCCGAGCATACCATTCAGACTTTGGAGGACATGTTGAGAGCTTATGTGATTGATTTCAAGGGTAATTGGGATGATCACTTACCTGTTATCGAGTTTGCCTATAACAATGCTTTCACTCTAGCATCCATATGGCTCCATATGAGGCACTTTATGGTCGGAGATGTAGATCTCCTATTGGTTGGTTTGAGGTAGGTGAGGTAGCTTTGATTGGTCCAGATTTGGTTCATGAGACCATAGAGAAGGTTTAGCTCATTAGGCAAAGGTTTAAGACCACTCAGAGTTGACAGAAATCGTATGCAGATGTGAGGAGAAAAGAGTTGGAATTTGAAGTCTATGATTGGGTTTTTCTGAAGGTGTCACCCATGAAGGGTGTGATGAGGTTTGGTAAGAAAGGGAAGCTCAGTCCCTATTTTGTAGGTCCTTACCGGATTCTGAGGAGAGTTGGTAACGTTTCTTATGAGTTGGATTTGCCAACAGAGTTAGAAGCGGTTCATCCGATTTTCCATGTTTCCTTATTGAAGAAGTGTGTTGGTGATCCGACCTTGATTGTTCCTTTGGAGGATGTAGGGGTGAAAGACAGTCTCACCTATGAGGAGGTTCCCGTGGAGATCCTTGATCATCAGATTCGGAGGTTGAGAAACAAAGAAGTTGCTTCGGTAAAAGTTCTTTGGAGAAATCAGTTGGTTGAAGGAGCTACTTGGGAAGCGAAATCAGCCATGAAAGCCAATTACCCTCATCTCTTTCCTTCTGATTTTGTTTTAGCGTGAGGTAATAGTTTCCTCCTTAGGATGTTCCTCCGATCCTACTCCATTAGTTCCTCTCATGATTCTAGCATGCATTCATATTTTCGAAGTTGATTCAGTCATGTTTTAAGTTGAAAAGCACAGTTTTCATGCTTACCCTTCAGATTATATGTATTGTTGACTGGTGGGGCTATTTTATCTTTAGTTTTCCCTTGATTAGTCTTTATTCAAGGACAAATGATTCCAAGGGGGAGATATTGTCACACCCCGGAAACTTTTTCAGCTATTAAACTCAGAATCTTAGTAAAATTTCATGCTTCTAGGAATGAGGGTCCAAACCACAGACCGTGGTCTGAACCACGGGTCATGGAATACAGCTATAGTTTAAGTCTGCCAGGTTCAGACAGTGGTTTGAGAACCACGAGTTGGTTCTATAGACCGTAGTTTAGTCTACCATCCATCCTGTCAACTCGTGGAATCAGATTAGAGAGTCAATAGGTTCCCCAGGTTTCACGATTAGTTCCTACGGCCCGTAGTTTGAACTACAGACCGTCCTGTAACTTGTAGAACTTGATTCAGAGGATTGCATGTTCCCCAGGAACTACAACTTGGGTCTACGACCCGTGATTATTTTTATGGGTCTGTCCTATTGACCCGTAGACTGCGTTCTGCAGCTTGTTCTTTTGGCCAGGAACGACGGATGGAAACCACGAGCCGTGGTTTAGTCTACGACTCGTGGAACCCATTCGTGGTCCCTGAAAGTCAACTTTTTCCAGCTTTTTCCTAATTACGTCCCAGGGGTATTTTAGTCATTACCCACCCTTTTAACTTCTAAATGAGGTTATTTTGACTATTTCTATAAGGGTTTTTACCCTCATTAGCCTAAGTCCCTTCTCAAATCTTTATTCATCTCCCAAAAAAGGAAAAGAACTCTCTCAAGATCAAGGTCTCAAGCTCCAAGTTCAAGTCTCCTAGTCTTTTTAATTTCAAGTGGGTTAGCTTCAATCAAGGTACATGGGTATTCAACAATGGGTTCCTTTCACCCTTGTGCCCAAAACCCCCAATTCTTATTTTGAGTTATGAACTAGTGAAATTAGGGTTTTAAATCTAAATTGGGGAAAAATTATGAAATCAGTTTCTATACATCAATTCATGGTTCCTTATGGTTTACTTATTATTTGAATCAGATTTCTTAATTGGATTTAAAAGCCCATGCATTAAGGTTGATTTCTAGTATGATTTCATTGAATTGTATGCCTTCAAGTAAAAATTGGTAAGTTAAGATAAAATGACCTCTATTTTCATGAACTTGGATGCCTAATTCTTCAAGTATGATATTAGAAAGGAAAGTATATTTTTAATTATGATTTTGCAAAGCTTTTAGATTCATAAATTGTGAATTACATGACATCAGATATGTCCTTGTGCTTTTTCAACAGTTTTGGACATTAGGTATGTCCCTATATTTTATGAAAAGTTTAGCATCCAGATATGTCTACCTAAATTATGAACAGTTTTGACATCAAATATGTCGTAAGTACTATGAGATATATGTATATGTTTTGGGAGTAGTATTAGCACCGAGTTGGACAGGGTAAGAGTACCCTTATTCCCAGAACTACGTGCCCCCGTAGTTTCTAAGTCCCCTCAGTTGGGCATCAGATTTAGTGATCAAACCACAATCATACCTTTATACCCTGACAAGGTATATTGGGTCCTTTCGATGGGACGTATATATCGGATTCCATGTAGCTCACACGGTCTATGTCGGTTAGAGAACCTCCCACAGAAACAATATCAGGTTTTAAAGTTCATTGACTCTTTGCCTTCAGATTTCAAGACCCTTATGATTTCTATGATATTTGTATAAATTGTTTTGGCATCATATTGAGTCTCTTGCATTTCAGTTTACACTCATAGCATGATTTCAGCTTTACAAGTTTATCTAACATGTTTACCTCAGATTCCTATTTATCTCATATATTCAGTACATCCTATAGTACTGATGCATTTTGTGTTGCATCCTTTGATGATGCAGATTCAGGTTCGTTCCCTCACACTCGTGGCTAGATCTTGCCGGAGTCCCAGTTTCCAAATGGTGAGACCTCATTATCCGAGGGCCAGTATTAGATCTATTTCTTTTATGTTATTTCTTTCAGATTTCTTGAGCTAGTTGGGGTCTTGTCCCATCAGCTCTTATGATAGTTTAGAGGCTTCAGACATAGCTAGACTTGTTTTTCGTTGTATGAAGTTGATAATTCTTGAGCCTTGTCCTTATTTAAGTTATGGTTGCCTATTGTATCTAGTATGCTTCCGCTATGTTTCTTGAATTGATTTCTGAGTATGCTATGACCAAACGTTAATCTGGAGAACTTATGTTCCAGATCTCGTGTTACGTCTAGGGGGTAGCCTCAGGGTGTGACAGCTATGAGCCTCTGTCAAAATATTTTGTCTCAACCCATCTATGTCAGGAACACACTATCAACCCTGATATTGAAGCACACTATCTCCCCCTTGGGAGAAAACCTCTACCCTTTGTTGATGGACTGCACCCTTCAACTAGTGCAAAATAGGATCACTGTTTTGCTTTTCTTTCACTTCAGCTACCAAAGACGATTCAGAATCATTCTAAACAATAACACCACAATATGTCGAATCCATAAGGCAAACTCCTAGTTGAGAAAGTCGATGAACATCCTTAGCCAATTCCTTTTTTCCATCCTCAACCAAAGACACACTACCCATGGACAACCTACTAAGTGCATCCACCATGACATTGGCCTTACCCGGATGGTAAAGTACACTCATATCATAATCCTTAAGAAGCTCAAGACATCTCCTCTAACGAAGATTCAATTCCTTTTGAGTGAACACATACTGAAGACTCTTATGATCGGTGAACACATCCACATGAACGCTATACAGGTAATGTCTCCAAATCTTTAAAGAAAAAACCATGGCCACTAACTCAAGATCATGAGTAGGGTAGTTCTTCTCATGAATCTTAAGTTATCTCGAAGCATAAGCAATCACCTTACCACACTGCATCAACACACAACCCAAACCAATCCTAGAAGCAGCACAATACATAACAAAGTCATCTAGACCCTTGAGTAAAGCCAACACTGGGGCTGTGGTTAATCTAATCTTCAATTCTTGAAAGTTCTTCTCACATAGATCAGACCACTGAAATTTAACCTTCTTCTGAGTCAACCGAGTCAATGGGGAAGCAATGAAAGAAAACCCCTCCACAAATCTCCTGTAGTAACTAGCCAAACCCAAAAAGCTCCTAATATCATACGGGGAAGTGGGTCTAGGCCAGTTCTTTACTGCCTCAATATTTTGAGAATCAACTCGAATACCATCTCTAGTCACAATAGGACCCAAAAAAGCAACAGACCTTATCCAAAACTCACATTTGCTAAACTTAGCAAATAACTGTCGATCCTTCAGAGTTTGCAACACAACTCTCAAATAGTCTGCATGCTCCTCCTCACTCTGAGAATAGATAAGAATATCTTTGATGAAAACAATCACAAATATAACTAAATACTGTTTAAACACACGGTTTATCAAATCCATAAAGGCTGCAGGAGTAATCGTTAATCCAAAAGACATAACCACAAATTCATAATGACTTTTACCAGCCAAACACTCGTCGGGGTGACTTTTACCATATTTGTTGCAAGAAAGGTAAGGAGTCCCCTTTGCAACACTCCCCTGCGAATAGGAACAAGATCATCTACCACTCTGTTCATGAGGAGGCCTGGGGGCCTGGGTAGGAGCACTAGCTGAAGAATGAACGGGCCCTGATGATTTCTTCTGAAACGAAGAGCGATGTCCGCCTCTGGACCTATGATGTCCAAAACCTAAACTCTCTGATCTAACCCTACTGTTCTCCCTTTCCATCTCCCTCAACTTTTCGAGAAATATTAGGCATAAGTTATAAGTCGATCTATTGGGCATAAGTTATAAGTCGAGAAATATCCATGTCGCCCAAAAATATCATGAACCTACACTCCTTCTTTACCAAATCTGATACTCCATAAACATACTTACTCATCTCATCCCATGGGTCAGCCACCATGTAAGGAACATACCTAGAAAGCTAGGTGAACTTCAACCCATACTTCTGAACCGTCATGGAACCTTGCCTCAAATTCACGAACACTTTGGCCTTAGCTTGCCTCAACTCCCTCAGGAAGAACCGGTCAAGAAAAGCCTTCTCAAAACACTCCCACGTCATAGGCACCACGTCCCTAGCTCTAGCATCTTTCCATTGAGTGAACCAAATATGATCCACATCCTTGAGTTGATAGGAAGCTAGCTCAATACCATCGATGGAAACCACTTGCATTACACGAAAGATCTTATTTACCTCATCCAAGAAATTTTGTGGATCCTCACCAACTTTCGAACCCCAAAACTCAGGTGGGTTCATGCGAATGAAGTCTCAGACTCAGACCACTACTCTACCTTGAGGGTGGCCGGGGATAGAAGCCTACTGATTGGCCTGAGCAGCCATAGTCTAGGCTATCATATGAATATCATTCCTGAACTCTGCATTTGTAACCTCGGGGTCTGGAATCGGAGGGTCAACATTTTGAACAGCTCTACGAGGCATGGTACAACGAGGAGGCATAATCTGAAATGCATAAAGAATGGATTAGAGGGTTAATAGAGTATACTCTATCACACGATATTGATCAAGAAAGAAGTGAAGTTTTTCCTAAGACACCTCATAGCTTCTCTCTCATAAGTATGGCGTACTTCACACACATGAAAGAGACTCTACTCGATGCGGCTTTCAGACACCCTAGGACTCTTGAACCTGAGGCTTTGATACCAAGTTTTTCATGCTCCACGGCTACCCCATAGATGCAACACAGGACCTGGGACCACAAGTGCCCCAAGTTAACCCTTGGTCATACCATAACTCAGATAATCATAAGAAAACATAGCGGTAGCATAATAAAGAAGATAGGAAAATCAATCCATATATGATAAAGTCAAGATGAGACATAATACGAAAGAGAGACTCGAATACTATCTATGTCTAAAAAGCCTCTATGTAAGACATAAGGAACTGCTGGGACAAGACCCCATCTAACTCTAAGTACTAAAAGAAATATAATAAACTAACTCAAGAACTGGTCCTCGGGAGATAAGGACTCACCAACACTAGATGAATGGCCTGCGATCTCTAGCCACGTGTCTGAGGAAGGAAACCTAAATCTGCATCATCAAGAGGATGCAGCGCAAGATATACGTCAGTACTATAGTATTTACTAAATATGTGAGATATGAAAAATCTGAAATAAGCATGCTGGATATGCTATAAAACTGATATCATGCTATAACGGTAAAATTGTAATGTAAATGACTCAATGAAACATCATAAGCTAAAAATATAATCATAAGTAGTAAGTCTGAAATCTGAGCAAGAGTCAAATACATTTTAAAAGCTGAAACTGTTTTTGTGGGAGGTTCTCTAACTAACACAAACCATGTGAGCTTCATGGAATCCGATGCATCTGCCCCATCGAGAGGACCCAATATACCTTGCCAGAGTATAAAGGCATAATTGTGGCTTGATCACTAATTCTAAGCCCAATAGAGGGGACTTATGAACCTACAGAGGAACATAGTTCTATGACTAAGGGTACTCTCACCCCGTCCAACTCGATGCTAAATACTACTCCCAAAAACATACATATAGCTCATATAATACTGGGGCATATCTGATGCCAAAACTTATCATGACTGATGACATATCTGATGTCAAATCTGTTTGAAAAGCATAAGGGTATATATAATGCCATGCAATTCACATAGCTTAGGTATACATATCTAGATGCCCAACCTTTCATAAAACATAGGGACATATCTAATATCATGCAATTCATACTTCAAAATCCTTAAAACTTAGCATATCCATAATTCAAAACATACTTTTCTTTCTAAATTCATAACTTGAAGAATTAGGCATGCACTTTTATAAATACATAAGGCCATGTCATCTAAACATGCCAATTTTCACTTAAAATCATTTAATTCAATGGAATCATGCTAAAATTCATCATCAACATATGGGATTTTGAAATTATGTGAGGAATATTTATTAAAACATACGTAATGAATGGGAAATCATGAATTTATACTTTAAAACAAAACCCATAACTTTTCCCCCAATTTGGGTAAGAACCCTAATTTCACAATTTTATAAATCAAAGTAAAAATCATGAGTTTTGGGTATAAGGGTGAAAGGAATCCCTTATTAAATGCCCACATACCTTATTGAAGCTTTCTTGATCTAAGATGAAAATAAATGGAGGATTGAACTTGGAGCTTGAAGGAGTTCTTTTCCTCTTTTGGTAGATGAATGAGGAATAATGAAAAACTTAGGCTATTAGGAGTAGAAACCCTACTAAAGGTGGTCAAAATGACCTCACTTAAGAGTTAAAAGGGTGGGTAGTTATAGAAATACCCCTGGGATTTAATTAAAGAAAATTTGTTAAAAATCTCGGCTTCAAGAATCACGGGTGCAATCCACGAGCCATAGATGAAACCACAACTCGTGGTTTCCACTCGTGGTTTCTGGCCCCAAATGATCAACTGCAGATGATGTTCTACGATTCAATTGGATGGACCGTAGAACAAACTATAGTTTGTAGACCCATTCATAGTTCTTGGAGAATTTGGCAGACCTCAGATCAAGTCCTACGAGTCAATAGGATGGTCCGTAGTTCAAACTACGGGCCGTAGAAGCCACTCGTGGTTACTAGGGAAACTGTCAGCCCTCTGATCTGATTTTATGAGTGGACAGGATGGGCCATAGATTGAACTACAGTCCATAGAACCCACTCGTAGTTCTTAGACCAGAAGCTGAACTAGCAGATACAAACCACGGGTTCATTCCATGGATCATGGTTTAAACCATGGTCTGTGGTTTGGACCCGTAATTCCTGAGATGAACAAAATTTTCAGATTTTCTGAGTTTGAAAGCTTGATCAAATTCTGGGGTATTACAGTTTGTCTTGGGGATTTGGGATTTTACACAATCCAAATAATTTTAGTCCATTGGATTGATTGTAGTTATTTGTAATTATGTTTAGACCAAGGGCAAGCGAAAGCTACGGAAATGGGAAGGCTCCTATCCAGTAAAGCTCCAAAAGTAATTCGAGGTAGGTGATGGTTAATGTTTGCCAAATGCAATGTATATACATGTAACTATAGTATTGTATGTGCTTTTATGCTTAGGAAAGGAAGATTGAATATCCAAGTGTTTGGGGTGTCAATTACATGAAATGAACTTGATTATTACTTGTTGGTTTACAAGGGTGTTTTATATTCATTTTAGTATTGATTGTTTGTTTTTGTGTGATATTAATGGTTGGCTCAGGTACCACGCCTGGTATGAGATACTAATGGTTGACTCGGGCACCACGCCTGGTATAAGATAATAATAGTTGACTCGGGTACCACGTCTGGTACAGGTTATATATATCAGTTGGCTCGGGTACCATGCCTGGTA
Source organism: Jaltomata sinuosa (assembly GCA_003996215.1). Classification (NCBI taxonomy): domain Eukaryota; kingdom Viridiplantae; phylum Streptophyta; class Magnoliopsida; order Solanales; family Solanaceae; genus Jaltomata; species Jaltomata sinuosa. The sequence goes on from QJPP01005233.1 coordinate 60,609, forward strand.
TGGTTTCAATCTGCATTATTGATTGTATTTTTGATGGTTCCATGAGTGGACCGGGTTGATGTTCCATATTTGTGATTTATTATGTTGGACCTTGAGAGGCCGGGTTATTGTACTTAAATATGGGGTTGGTCCTAGGGTGGATCGGGCATTGCATGTTAACACTAGGTGTTGGTCTACGGATCTGTAGTTGGTTCAAAAATGTAATAAAGGTAAATGTCTTGATTATTGTACATTGTTAAGTGATTGTGAGCCAGTTTCATGTGGTTGATGAGTTAGAGGGTTGGCTGAGAGCTTGGCATTATGTTACTGGTTGTTGCTACATGTTTGTACTGCTTTACTCAATTTTGGTTTATTGTATTTATATTGGTTGTTGGAGCTAGCCGATGATCCTACCAGTACATGGTAGTTGTGTACTGATTCTGCACTTGTTTTCCTTTTATGAGTATAGGACATCTTCCGGTGATTCCAGATTGCAAGGGTGAGCTGCTTCTTTTGGGCTACCTTGTCTTCATTCCATTTAGTTGTAGCCCATTTATTTCTGGCTTAAACTCTTGTTTTATTCGGGTTGAATCCCTATTCTAGACTTTTAGTAGATGTTTTGGTACGATGACTTTCAGTTTCTAGGGGATTTCCGCAGGATCTGGTTTTACTACTATTTTGATGGTGAATGTTAGTTTATTTTAATGCAAACTAGTTTTGAGCTGTTAGAATTGCTAAGTGTTGAGTCAATATTGGTTTTCTCATCCGGGGGTGTTGGGTGGGTGCCACTCATGATGGTTTGGGTCGTGACAAAAATGGTATCAGAGCCCTAGGTTCATTAATATTATTGTACCAAAATAGGTGTAGTAGTGTCTTGCGGAATGGTACAAAGACATCTGTACTTTTCTTTGAGAGGCCATAGCACTTTAGGAAACCATCACTTCTTTCTTCCTTCGTGCTATAACTCGATCCCAATTGGTATCTAGTGATACAAATTAGTGTCTAAACTCTTTCACTCTTTTGTCCACAGATGGTGAATACTAGGAATAACAGAGCAAGAGCAGCGGTTCTGGTAGCAAGACTAGCGTTAAGAGCAAGGGGTAGGGGCAGGGGCAGAGGAAGAGAGAGCAGCACCTGCCAGGGGTGGATCTCAGGCAGCTATAGGAGCAAGAGCGGTGACCCCTCCCCGCCCCAGGATCCAATTGAGGAGGAAGTTGAGGTTGTTTTTTAGGAGGGCGCGGAACAAGCGGAGACAACACCAGCTGGAGGTGCAGGCCTTCCCCCTATATTGCCTGAGGCATTTCAGTAAGTGTGGACTTTTCTGAGTGGACTAGTTGGTGCTGGACCTACACCCATGGGTACTGCAAATCAGGTTTCGGGCACCCATCCAGTAGTTGCAATGGCTCCTACGATGGATGCGACATCGGGTACTAATGATTTCTTCTGTCCAATGCTAGGTCCGATTATGACTGGGAATGAGCATGAGATGTTGACCAAGTTTTTTAAACTGAAACCTCCTATATTTCAGGGTACTGATAAAGAGGATGCCTATGAGTTTATCCTGGATTATTATGAGAGGCTGCATAAGCTGGGTATTGTGCAACAACATGGGGTAGAGTTTGTCACTTTCTAGCTTCAGGGTGATGCCAAGCTGTGGTAGAGGTCTCATGTAGAGTGTCGACCATCAACTTTTCCTCTGTTGACTTGGGCGGAGTTTCATGCTCTTTCCATAGAGAAGTACGTGCCTTGCACTTTGAGGGACCATAAAAAGGATGAGTTCCTATCCCTTGAGCAGGGTAACATATCAGTCTTAGTTTATAAAGCCAAATTCCATGCTTTGTACCATTTTGCTACTCAACTTCTGGGTATAGAAGAGGAGAGAATTTTTTTATTTGTAAAGGGCCTGAATACTGAGTTGCAAGTGTTATCTGTGCATATGAATTCAGTGGTTTAAGATTTTCAATGAGGTAACAGATTATGTAAAGAAGCTAAAGGGGGTTAAATAGGTCGGGCAGGCTAAGGTGTTAGCCAAGAAGCCCCGAAATGATGGAAATTTTAGTGGTTTATATTCTAGGGGTCATAACCAACAAGTGTATTTTTCTCGTCCTATTTAGTCAGCCTTGCTAGCTTCTATAGGTGGTCGTCTGAGAGCTAATCAATTTTCAAATCCTAGAGGCCAGAGGGCTTCTTATACTTCTACTAGCAGGCCTACTCTTGACCGCATATGCTTTCATTTTGGTGATCTAGGTCACTTCAAGAAGGAATGCCCTCACAAGCAGGTAGGTAATCAGACTCAACAACAGTCTAAGGCTGTGGTTCCAGCAGCTAGAGGTTTTTATGCTAGGGGTCGTCCACAGGTAACTTTTAGAGAGGCAAGGGAGACAGAGGGAATGGCAGCGCGGACAGGGGTATGGCACTGCCAGTCAGGGAAATTGCCCGGATTGATGATCATGCTTACTGTTATGCATGATGAAGTGATCACAGGTATAATTCTAGTCTGTGATAGGATGGCTTATGTACTGTTTGACCCAGGTTCTACTTACTCATATGTGTCTGTGAATTTTACTTTGGGTCTGGAATTGGTTTGTAATGTCCTTCATTTCCCTATTCATGTTTCTACCTCGGTTGAAGAGTCTGTAATAATGACCCATGTTTATCGTACTTGTCTTGTGGTGTTTTTGGGGTTGCAGACTTGGGTAGACTTGGTTATTCTGGACATGTTACACTTTGATGTTATTTTGGGTATAAGCTGGTTGTCTCCATATCATGCAGTGTTGAATTCTTATACTAAGACTGTAACTCTAGAGATTCTGGGATAGTCAGTGGGAAGGTGTATACAAGCCTAAACCGGTCAAGGTTATATCTTTTGTTTTGGCTAGAAAGTTAGTGGAAAGAGGGTTTTTGGCCTTCTTGGCTCATCTTTGGGAGTATAGTAAGGAGTCCCCATTGATTGAGTCAGTCCCGGTAGTTTCGGAGTTTCAGGAGGTGTTTTCGGAAGATTTTCCTGGCATGCCTCTTGATAGAGACATTGACTTTTGTATAGACTTGGAGCCGAACACTCGCCCAATTTCTATTTCGCCTGATCACATGGCTGCGACAGAGTTAAGGGAACTGAAGACTCAGCTTCAGGAGCTCCTAGATAAAGGCTTTATTCATCCCAGTGTTTCACCGTGGGGTGCTCTGGTTTTATTTGTGAAAAAGAAAGTTGGTAGTATGAGGATGTGCATAGACTACAGGCAACTGAACAAGGCCACCATCTGAAACAAGTATCCTTTACCCCACAAAGATGACCTCTTTGACCACTTGCAGGGTGCGTCCGTATTTTCAAAAATTAACTTAAGGTCAGGATACCATTAGTTAAAGATTAGGCCTGAGGACATCCCTAAGATGGCATTCCAGACTCGATATAGGCATTACGAGTTTCTAATGATGTCGTTTTGGTTGACCAATGCACCAGCGACATTCATGAGTTTTATGAATGGGGTGTTCAAATCATATCTGGATTCGTTCATCATCCTATTTATAGATGAAGTTCTGATTTACTCAAAGAGTAGGGAGGAGCATGTTGAGCATCTTCGCATTGTTTTGGATATTTTGAGGCACCAGAAACTATATGCTAAGTTTTCCAAGTGTGAATTTTGGCTGAATTCAGTCGCTTTCTTAGGACATGTGGTGTTAGAAAAGGGAGTGATGGTAGATTCCCAAAATATTGAGACAGTTAAGATATGGGTTCGGCCTAGCCCTGTGACTGAGGTTAGGAGTTTTGTGGAGCTTGCAGGCTACTATTGCAGATTTGTTAAGGACTTTGCGTCCATTGCTACTCACTTAACAAGGTTGACTCAGAAGGGGGTTCCATTTGTGTAGACCGATAAGTGTGAGGAGAGCTTCCAAAAGCTCAAGACACTTCTTACTGCAGCTTCCATTATTTCATTGCCAATTGAAGGTAAGGATTTCATAGTGTATTGTGATGCTTCACATTAGGGTCTGGGTGTTGTGTTAATGCAGGACAATTATAGCATATGCTTCAAGGTAGTTGAAGCCTCATAAGAAGAATTACTCAACTCACGACTTGGAGTTGGAAGTGATGGTTTTTGCACTCAAAATTTGGAGGCACTACCTCTATGGTGTCAAGTGGGAAGTGTTCACGGACCATCGCAACCTGCACCATGTGTTTACTTAGAAGGACTTGAATCTGAGGTAGAGGAGGTGGATGGAGTTGTTGAAAGATTATGATGTGACCATCTAGTATCATCTCGGTAAGGCTAATAAGGTGGAAGACACAATGAGCCAAAAGATGGTTAGCATGGGTAGTTTGGCTTGTTTAGGGGTGTCCAAACGACCATTGGCTAAGGAGATTCAGGCTTTAGAATCTAAGTTCATGCAATTGGTCATCTCAGAATAGGGTGGGGTGTTGTCCAGTATTGAGGTCAAATCCACATTCATAGAAGAAATAAAGGCCAAGCAGATTCAGGATACACAGTTGAACAAGCTTCGGGGAAAGGTAGTATTCGGAGAGTCTGGGAATGCCACGTTGGGCGCTGATGGGGTGATGATCTTGAGGGGGTGGACTTGTGTTCTTCAGGTTGATGACATAATTTTGAAAGTGTTGGCAAAGTCATCCGGGCGTAGCGAAAATGTAGCGGGACTTGAGATAACTTTATTGGTGGCCTGGGATGAAAAAAGACATAGCTGATTATGTGTCTAAGTGTCAGAACTCTTACAAAAGTGGTTCCATGCTATGACATGTATGGTACCCCGTGCCTTGGCAAGGTTCGGGGCATCTTTGCCAACTAGGGTTATATAGTTGAATTTTATGTAGCTCACATGGTCTATTGTCGGTTATAAGAAACTCCCGTTTGAAGGTTTTCAAACTTTTAAGTTTTATGCTATTCTATTTTACATGTTATGCTTAAATTATGATATCTTTTATTATGCATGAGTTGAGCTTTAAATATGTTTTAAGTACATTTTTACCATATTTCTGCATATCTCACATATTCAGTACATCCTATAGTATTGACGCATATTCTTGCGCTGCATCCTTTGATGATGCAGATTCAGGTTTCCACTACCAGGCTCGTGGCTAGAGGTCGTAGGCCATCCAGTTTGATTTGGTGAGTCCTCATATATTCGAGGACTAGTATGATTCTTAGCTAGTAGGTTCCTTTATTTCAGCACTTAGAGTTAGCTGGGGTCTTGTCCCAACAACTCATTATGATGGTTTTAGAGACTTTTCAGAGATAGACAGTTATTTGGGATTTTGTGTTTCAGATCGTGGTATTCCTAGATCCTTTATGCTTATGATTGAGTTAGTATGTTTACTCCACTTGTTATGCTTCCACTATTGCTATTCATGTTATATTACGTCATGTTAAAGCCAGGGGTTAACTTGGGGTACTTGTAGTCCCGAGTCCCGTGTTATGCCTAGGGGTTAGTCTCGGGTCATGATAACTTGGTATAAAAGAATCAAGTTCAAGAGTCCTAGGGTGTCTGAAAGCTGCATCAAGTAGAGTCTCTTTCATAGGTGTGAAGTGCACCACATCTATGAGAGGGAGTTTATGAGATGTTTTAAGAAAAACTTCACTTCTTTCATGATCAATATTGTGCGATAGAGTTTAACTCTATTACTCCTCTAACCCAATCCTTATGCATTTCTGATTATGCCTTCTCGCTGTGCCATACCCCACAGAGCTACCTGAAATGTTGATCCTCCGGTTCCAGACCCCCAGGTCACGAATATGGAGTTCAAAAATGCCATTCATATGCTAGCTCAGACTCTGGCCGCGCAGGCCAATCGATAGGCACCTGTTCCCGCTATCCTTCCTGGTGGGACTGTCGCTTCTAGGGTTCGAGACTTTACCATATAAACTCGCCCAAGTTTTAGGTTTTAAAGTTGGTGAAGACCCGCAAAATTTCATGGATGAGGTAAAGAAAATTGTAGATGTGATGCAAGTTGTTGGTGTCGATGGCGTGGAGCTAGCTTTCTATTAGCTCTAGGATGTAGCTCACATTTGGTATACTCAGTGAAAGGATAATAGGGCTAGGGATGTGTTCCCTATGACTTGGGAGTGCTTTGAGAGGGCTAAGGATGAAGAGATCATGAATTTGAGGCAAGGCTCTATATCGGTTCAGGAATATGGATTTAAGTTCACCCAGCTTTCTAAGTATGCTCCTTCTATAGTGGCCGATCCGAGGGATCAAATGAGCAAGTTCATTTATGGGGTGTCAGATTGGTGATAAAGGAATGCGGGTACGCTATGCTTTTGGGTGACATGGATATTTCTAGACTTATGACTCATACTCACCAGATTGAGAGAGATAAGTTGAGGCAAATAGCAAGAGAGAACAAGAGGGTCAGATCAGAGATTTTGGGTTTTAGCCATCAGAAGCCCAGAGGCGGGCACCGTTTTTCATTTCAGAAGTGGTCATCAGGACCCGTGCATTCTTCAGCTAGTGCTCCTACTCAGGCCCCAGGCCTCATCATGATTAGACAGGTAGGGGATCAGGTTCTTATCTGCATGGGAGTGTTGCAAAGGGGACTCCTTATCTTACTTGCAACAAATGTGGCAGGAGTCCCTCAGTGAGTGTCTAGCTAGTTTAGGTGGATGTTTTTGGTATGGTCAAGTTAGACATAGGATTAGGGATTGCCCTTCAACTAAGAAGGGACAGGGAGGTGGTAGGACTAAGTCCTCTCCAGCAGCCCCAGGTGGTCAACCGGCCTAGCAGAGTGTTGCTTCTGGTTCAGGTGGTGGTCAGCGCCAGAACCTCCTTTATGCCATGTCTTCTTGCCAAGACCAGGAGAGTTCCCAGGACATTGTTACTGGTATGTTAAAAGTCTTCTCTCTCGATGTGTATGCTTTATTGGACCCCGGTGCCTCCTTATCTTTTGTGACCCCTTATGTTGCTTGTAAGTTTAAAATTTGTCATGAACAACAACTCTTAAAACCCTTTTGTGTTTCTACTCTTGTTGGTGAGTCAGTCCTAGCCAATTTTTTTTACTGAAATTGCCCTATCTCAGTCCTTCATAGAGTCACTTCAGCGAACCTGGTAAAGTTGGAGATGATTGATTTTAATGTTATTCTTGGTATGGATTGGTTGTATGCAATTTATGCCTCGGTTGATTGTCATACTCGATTTGTCAGTTTCAAGTTTCCAAACAAACCTGTCTTAGAGTGGCAAGGTAGTCCTCCATCCTCAAAGGGTCATTTCATATCTTATCTCAAAGCTAGGGAGATGATTTCTAAGGGTTATGTTTATCATATAGTTTGGGTTATGGACACAGAGTCCAAAACCCCATCTCTCCAGTCAGTTCCTATTGTAAATGAGTTTCCTGAAGTGTTTCCCGAGGACTTGCCCGGAGTCCCTCCCAAGTGGGAGATCGATTTTGGGATAGATCTTCTTCCAGATACACATCCTCTCTCTATTCCTCCCTATAGAATGGCTCCATCGGAACTTAAGGAATTGAAAGAGAAGTTGAAGGACCTTTCTTGATAAGGTTTTTATCAGACTTAGCATCTCTCCATGGGGTGCTCCAGTTTTATTCGTGCGAAAGAAAAATGGTTCTCTCAGAATGTGTATCGACTACCATCAGTTAAACAAGGTCACAATCAAGAATAAGTACCCCATTCCTAGGATTGATCACTTTTTTGATCAGCTTCAGAGTGCCAGTTATTTCTCCAAGATCGACCTTAGATCCGGTTACCATCAGCTCAGAGTTAGAGAGTATGATATTTCAAAGGCAGCCTTCAGAACTCGGTATGGTCATTATGAATTTGTGGTTATGTATTTTGGACTAACAAATGCTCATATAGCCATTATGGACTTGATGAACCGTGTGTTCAAACAGTATTTGGATATGTTTGTGATTGTTTTCATTAATAATATTCTTATCTACTATCGGAGTAAGGAGGAGCATGCAGACCATTTGAGAGTTGTGTTGCAAACTGTCATGACCCAAAACCGAGTCATGATGGCGTCTACATAACCCCCTAGTAGACAAGCCAAACCCAAACACGCGAAAGATAATAAATAATAATTAAACTAAAGGAAAGCAAAAGACATAAAATAAAAGATAGGGCCAATAGCATATATACATACCATCGTACAAAATATACGTAAGAAGACCCTAAAGTGACAAAAAAGACAAAACAACACGAGAACCCACCCGGACCTGGTGTCACTAGTACAAGAGAGACTAATGTAAGGAGTAGATATACAATAGATGTTGTCTATCCAAAATATAAAATATAGACAGATGTACAAGATGGAAAGCATGTAAAGTCTCCAAAATGTCGGGAGCTCATCGCGATCCGAACAACAATGGGCCTCGAACGACAGGAGATCAGCGAGGGTGGCTCGTACTAGGTGTTGCATCAGAAAAAGAGATGCAGAGTGTAGATGAGTACCAAGACAATGGGTACTTAGTAGGCATCATAGGCCGACCAAGCGCAAAAAGATAATATATATAAATATATTACAGGAAAGCAACTAACTATAAAGGGATCCACCTAAATCTAGTTATAAAGCCGGAGACATGCCAATAAACCAAAAAGAGAAAAGGAAAGGAAAAAAACATCAAGCCAACCAGAGTCAATCCACGTGCCAAAGCAAATGCAATGCGGTGTACGATGATGGATGTGTGAATGCAATATAATATAAACCTAGAATATCGCATTGAGCTCCCGGAATACCGCATCGGACTATGCATATATATATCTGTGAAATAGTAAAATACCCAGAATAATGCATCGGGGGTTCGGAATACTGCATCATACTATAAATATGTATATATGAGAGTAAAATACCCAGAATAATGCATCAGGGGTCTGAAATACCGCATCGGACTATATATATATATATGCATAAAATAGTAGTGTCTTCTTTTCCTTCCAAAATCCCATAGTAATACTCAAAGTAATTTTTATTTAAGTTCAGAAATTTCCACAACCGTAGTAATGCCTCATTTCAAACCAAAAACCTTTGAAAAACACATCCACGTTGTACCAATGATATGCCATGCGATATGAGTATGAAAGTTCACAAATAGAGGAAAAACCACGCCATCAGATCAAACAGGGCAAGAATACCCTCCAAACCAAGAGAACTAACCTAGAACTCCATCCAAATCCTAGCCATGGCCTCGAGCCCACAGTTACACAAAACTATAAAATAAAGCGGTAAAGCGGAAATAAAAGCGAAAATCACGGGAAAACTCTATTCTACCTCTAAAGCCTCCTAAAACATGCTAAGGTTCCTATTCTAGTCACACATAAGAAGCAAGCTCCTAGGCTAAGGATAACATACAATTCTAGGCTAAAAACCCAAAATGGCCAATTAACATGATAAACAGGATTCAAGCCTAAAGTCTATCTAAAATCCAACCTAGCGTTCCAGTAACATACAAAGATATATTATCTAACTAAACTCAGTCTAAAAGGTAAACCGTAACCTACCTCAGGGCCAAACTACAAGAATGAACCGTCACTCATGTGCCTTCCCCTTTCGAACAGCCTCAAAAAGCTGTCACGCCCTCAAGAATATAATCTAGGTATCAAGATGAGAAGAACAATACCCATATTGCTATACAGAAAAATGGGTCAGAAATTGGGTCAAAAAAATGACCCTCGGGGCCCACACAATGAAACAAAAAACAAAAATCACACCTATGCTCGTGGTGGGTTAAGGAACCCATGCCCAAAGTTTGGGCGCGAACGGAGCTCGATTCGGGGCCCAAAACAGCCCTGAAGTGCTACTAATTCACGGGATTAAAATGGAAAAGCTTGGAATTTAAAGGCGGGAACCTACCTCGACAAGAGGAACACTTCATGGAGGTGAGTTGCATGAATTTTCGAGCATGGAGCCCAAGGAATCAGATTTCCCACAAGGATCACCCCAACCTTAAGAATTCATAATCAATGGAGTTTTAGCGGGAGAATTACGAGAATAAACACGGAAGGAGGAGAGGGGTGACGAGGGAACTTACCAGATGAAGAATGCTGACGCAAGGGAGCTGGAATATGGAGCTTGGGAGCTCAGCTATAGAGTTTTTCAGAGTGAAATAAAGAGAAATGGAGTTGATGTTTTATATAACTGCCAGGGGTCCTTCATCAAGATCGCGACAGGACCCCCGCGTTCGCGGAGAACAGCTTGCCCAACTATCACGATCGCGATAGTCCAGGCCACGTTCGTGAAGAGAAAGCCAAGCTGGGTCCCAGCTAGCTTCATCGTGAACGCGAAGGACACCCTTTGCGAATGTGATGGTCAAGAAACCAGACCATCGCGAACGCGATGGGATCCTCGTGATCGCGAAGAGCAAAAGGGTCTGCAACTTAATGCAGCAACCAATAATTTCCCCAAGTCCAAAAATCTTCCGACGGACCCTCGAGATTCATCCAGAACCCCTTGAACACAAACCAACCATGCTACCCTACCAGAAATGGCATTCCAGACTCAATGGAATCAACGAAACTCCCAACAAAGATCGTTTTATTAAAAGGTGGGCCCTACACCCAAAACTAACTCAAAACTCAAAACCCAAAAATAAGTCTGGAAGCCTCGAGACCCGAACCAAAGGTCCCCCTAGCCCAAAGTCAACATTTTGGAGCTAACGGAGCTAACATAATTTCCATCCGAGACCGTATTCTACGAATGTTGACCAAAGTCAACCCTACCAGCCAAACTGACTTAAAAACACACAAAGCAGCATAAAACTAAACCAAAAGCACTCAGACCCAAACCAATGGTCCCACTAGACCAAAATCCCCATTCTAGAGCCAGCGGAGCTGTCGGAATCCGATTGTGAGTGTGTTTACCAAGAAAGTTGACCGAAGTCAATGATTTTCCAACTTTAAGGGCTAAAACAGGGAAATGGTCAGAATGACTTAACGAACGGTCCGGGCACCAAACTGTCAGTCCTGACAAGTCATAAATAACCTGTAGCCGCTAAGGGAAAGCTCAAAAAATGTGAAAAAAAAGCACGAGAAATGGAAAATGACCTGGAGGGTCATTACAACATCCACTACTAAAAGAAATTTCATCCGCAAAAGTTAGAAAAAGGATAGTACCTGAAGACTCAAAAAGATGAGGATAACGGGTTCGCATATCGGTCTCAATCTCCCAAGTAGCCTCCTCGACAGGACGATGATACCACTGAACTTTAACTGACAGAATCTTCTTGGACCTCAACTTCCTAACCTGCCTATCCAAAATGGCAACATGCTCCTCCTCTAAGGCTAAGGACTCGTCCAACTGAACCGACTCTAACTGAAGTACATGAGACTCATCTCGAATATACCGCCGCAACATAGAAACATAAAACACCGGATGAATACTAGAAAGAGCAGGAGGTAAGGCTAACTCATAAGAAACCCCTCAAATACGATGAAGGATCTCAAATGGACCAATGAACCTCGGACTGAACTTACCCTATGCCCTTCATGGGTGATACCCAAAGGAACACACTGTCACCAACCATAAACTTAAGGTCTCGAACTCTCCAGTCAGCATAACTCTTCTGCCTACTCTGGGTAGTACAAAGTATCTCCTGAATAACCCGAACTCTATCCATAGAATCATGAAGAAAATCGGTACCCTACGGCCTAACCTCGAAAGCATCAAACCAACCCATCAGGGATCTGCACCGTCTACCATACAATGCCTCGAATGGAGCCATCTGAATGCTGGAATGGTAAGTATTATTATATGAAAAATCTTCCAAGGCTAAACACTGGTCCCACTGATCCCCGAAATCAATAAAGCAGCCTCGCAACATATCCTCCAGAACCTGAATAGTGCACTCTGACTGACCTTCTGTCTGCGGATGAAAAGCAGTGCTATGCTCAACTCTAGTGCCCAGCACTCTCTGAATAGACTGCCAAAAATGCAAAATGAACTGAGTACCACAGTCAAAAATGATAGAAACTGGCACCCCATGCAAACGGACAATCTCTCGAATATAGATCTGGGCCAACCTCTCAAAACTGTAGGAAGTCTGAACCGGCAGAAAGTGGGCAGCCTTTTTGAACCTATCCACGATAACTCAAATAGCATCAAATCTCTGCAAAGTATGTGGCAATCTGACTACAAAATCCATGGATATACGCTCTTATTTCCACTCCGGAATGGGTAGCCACTGTGATAAACCACCTGGCCTTTGGTGCTCGAACTTCACCTGCTCACAGTTCAAGCATGTGGATACAAAAGCCGAAATATCCCTCTTCATCCCACACCACCAGTAGTGCTGCCTCAAGTCATGATACATCTTAGCTGCCCCGGGATGAATGGAATATCTAGAGCAATGAGCTCCTCCGATATCAATCTGACCAAGTCACTAACTCTAGGAACGCAGATACGACCCTCGATCCTTAGAACACCCTCTGAATCTAAAATTGCCTTCCTAGCCTCACCACTCAACACTTTGTCACTAATGATCCTCAATCTCACATCATCAAACTGTTGTGCCCGAATCTGCTCCAATAAAGAAGACCCAGCCTCAACACAAGTAAGAATACGACCCAGCTCAGAAATGTCAAGTCGAACCAACCTATTAGCCAAGGTCTGGATGTCCCAAGGTAAAGGTCGCTCCTTCATAGCTAAGAAAGCCAATCTACCCATACTCACCGCCTTCCAGCTGAAGGCATCCGCTACCATATTTGCCTTGCCCGAATGATAGAGAATAGAGATGTCATAGTCCTTCAGTAACTCTAGCCACCTACGCTGCCTCAGATTTAGATCCTTTTGGATGAAAATGTACTGAAGACTACGATGATCAGTAAAGATCTCACAATGCACGCCACAGAGATAATGCCTCCACATCTTCAATGCGAAGACTACCACTGCTAACTCCAAGTCATGTGTGGGATAGTTCCTCTTGTGAACCTTCAACTGTCTGGAAGCATAAGCAATAACCCAACACTGCTACATCAACACATAACCCAAACCAATACCTGACGCATCAAAATATATGGTGAAACCCTGACCCTCGATCGGAATAGTAAGAATCGGAGCTGAGGTCGACAAGGCCTTGAGCTTCAGAAAGCTCGCCTCACACTCATCTAACCACTGGAAGGGAGCATTCTTCTGAGTCAATCTAGTCAATGAAGCTGCTATCGAAGAAAACCCTTCCACAAACCATCTGTAATAACCTGCTAACCTGACGAAACTGCGAACCTCGGTAGGAGAAGTAGGCCTAGCCCAATCACGAACTGCTGCAATCTTCACCAGATCTACCATAATCCCATTCTTGGACACCACGTGCCCCAAGAATACCATAGAATCAAGCCAAAACTCACACTTAGTGAATTTGGCATACAACTGGTGGTCTCGCAAAGCCTGAAGTAGAACTCTAAGATGTTGCTCATGCTCCTCCCTACTCCTCAAATAAATCAGAATGTCATCGATGAACACAATCACGAACGAATCCAAGTAGTCACTGAACACACGGTTCATCAACTCCATAAATGTTGCTAGGGCATTAGTCAACCAAAAAGACATGACTAGGAACTCATAATGGTCGTATCGAGTCCTAAATGCAGTCTTTAGGATGTCCTCAGCCCTAATCCTCAATTGGTGATAACCGTACCTCAAATATATCTTATAGAACACTACTGCACCCTATAGTTGGTCAAACAAATCATCAATATGCGGCATCGGATATCTGTTCTTAACTGTCACCTTATTCAACTTCCTGTAGTCGACAAACATACGCATATACCCCTCTTTCTTCTTACAAACAGAACTGGAGCACCCCACGGAGACACACTAGGCCGGATGAACCCTCTACTCAACAGATCCTGGAGCTGATCCTTAAGCTCCCTCAACTCAAGGTGCCATCCAATATGGTGGAATAGAAATGGTCTTGGTGCCAGTCTCTACATAGATACCATAATCAATGTCACGATCAGGAGGAAGACCTGGAAGATCGAAAGGAAACATATATGAATACTCGCAAACCACAGGAACAGACTCAAGAGGAGGTATGGTGGCACTAGTATCATGGATATAGGCAAGATAAGCTAAGCACCCCTTCACAACCAACCGCTGGGCGCTCAGAAATGTTATAACTCCCCTCGATATGTGGCTATCGGCTCCCTTCCTTATGATAGGAGGGATACCAGGCATCTGAAGAGTAACGGTTTTGGCAAAACAATCCAAGACCGCATGATCAGGAGACAACCAATCCATGCCCAAGATCACATCAAAATCGACCATATCAAGGACAACCAAGTCTACCCACATGTCATACCCCAAGATAGTCACCACACAAGCCCGATACACCTGATCCACTACTAAAGAATCACCTACTGGGGTAGATACACGCAAAGAGATAGGTAAGGACTCACAAGAAGACCCCAGACGAGTAGCATAATAAGCAGATACATACGAGAATGTAGACCCCAGATCAAACAAAGCAGAAGCAGATTGATGACAAATGGTGATCGTACCTATGATCACAACATCTGAACCCTCGGCCTCTATCTGGCCTAGAACTACATACATGTGGCCTCGACTGCCATGACCACCCAACCTACCAGACTGAGGACCACCTCTAGTACCCTGGGGACCACCCCTACTACCCTGTGAACCACCTCTAGCCGGTGGCACTGGAGCCCTGGGGGCTCGAACCAACTGATCTTGTCACCTCGGATGCTGTGCCATCGGACACTCTCTAGCAAAGTGTCCCATCACACCACACTCATAACAACACCGACCCCATGTACTCCATTGTTAAGACCTGGCCGAATCAGAATGACCACCACGGCCTGCAAACCCTGAATGTCTACCTCGTGGAGCAGGAATGATACTATGGCTACTCTGACCCTCAGTAGTCTGTAATGCTGCCTTAACAGGCCGGCTCGGCTGGAAATGTTGTTGGTGCTGACCTCTACCATAGTAGCCCCTACCACGACCCTGTGAACTGCTGAAACAACCCTGGTGGCGGGGCCTCTTATCGCTGCCCCCTTGGGCCTCGCAAAGTACACCCTCAATAGTACTGACATGATCAACTACCTCCAGAAAAGACTGGCCCGATGCTACCATACCCTCTGTAGCCAAACAGAGATGCAAGGTCAAACCTCGAACAAATCGGCGTACTCTCACATGATCGGTGGGTAGAATCATAGTGGCGTGCCTGGACAACTGATGGAACCATCGTACAAAACCCCTCAGTAGACAAGCCAAACCTAAACACACGGAAGACAATAAATAATAATTAAACTAAAGGAAAGTGGAAGACATAAATGAAAAGACAGGGACAATAGCATATATACATACCATCGTTCAAAATATACATAAGAAGGCCCTAAAGTGACCAAAAAGATAAAACAACACGAGAACCCACCCAGACCTGGTGTCACTAGTACAAGAGCGACTAAAGTAAGGAGTAGCTATACAATAGATGGTGTTTATCTAAAATACAAAATATAGACAGATGTACAAGATGGAAAGCATATAAAGTCTCCAAAATGTCAGGAGCTCACCATGATCTGAATAGCAACGGGCTCCGAACGATAGGAGATCAGCAAGGGTGGCTCATACTAGGTGTTGCATCAGAAAAAAAGATGCAGAGTTTAGTATGAGTACCAAGACAATGGGTACTCTGTAGGCATCATAGGCCGACCGAGCGCAGAAAGATAATATATATAAGTAGATTACAGGAAAGCAACTGACTATACAGGGATCCACCTAAATCTAGTTATAAAGCCGGAGACATGCCAATAAACCAAAAAGAGAAAAGGAAAGGAAAACAACATCAAACCAACCAGAGTCAATCCAAGTGCCAAAGCAAATGCAATGCGGTGCACGATGATGTATGTGTGAATGCAATATAATATTAACCCAGAATACCACATCGGACTATGCATATATATATGTGAAATAGTAAAATACCCAAAATAACGCTTCGGGGGCCCAGAATACCACATCAGACTATAAATATGTAGATATGAGAGTAAAATACCCAGAATAATGCATCGGGGGTCCTGAATACCGCATCGAACTATATATATATGCGTAAAATAGTAGTTTCTCCTTTTCCTTCCAAAATCCCATAGTAATACTCAAAGTAATTTTTATTTAAGTACAAAAATCTCCACAACCGTAGTAAAGCCTCATTTCAAACCAAAAACCTTTGAAAAACACATCAATATTGTACCAATGATATGCCATGCCATATGAGTATGAAAGTTCACAAACAGAGGAAAAACCACGCCATCAGATCAAATAGGGCAAGAATACCTTCCAAACCAAGAGAACTAACCTGGAACTCTATCCAAATCCTAGCCATGGCCTCGGGCCCACAGTTACACATAATGATAAAATAAAGCGGTAAAGCAGAAATAAAAGCAAAAATCACGGGAAAACTCTATTCTACCTCTAAAGCCTCCTAAAATATGCTAAGGATCCTATACTAGTCACACAGAAAAAGCAAGCTCCTAGGCTAAGGATAATATACAGTTCTAGGCTAAAAACCCAAAATGGCCAATTAACATGATCAATAGGATTCAAGCCTAAAGTCTATCTAAAATCCAACCTAGCATTCTAGTAACATACAAATATATATTATCTAACTAAACTCAGTCTAAAAGGTAAACCGTAACCTACCTCGGGGCCGAACTGCAAGCACAAACCATCACTCGTGTGTCTTACCTTTCCAAATAGCCTCAGAAAGCTACCACACTATCAAGAATATAATCTAGGTGTCAAGACGATAAGAACAATACCCATTTTGCTATACAAAAAAATGGGCCAAAAATTGGGTCAGAAAAAAGACCCTCGAGGCCCGCGCAATAAAACAGAAAACAAAAATCACAACTATGCTCGCAGTGGGTTAAGGAACCCCTGCCCAAAGTTTGGGCACGAAGGGAGCTTGATTCATGGCCCAAAATAGCCCTGAAGTGCTACTAATTCACTGGATTAAAATGGAAAAGCTCAGAATTTAAAGGCGGGAATCTACCTCGACAAGAGGAACACGTCATGAAGGTGAGTGGCACGAATTTTTGAGCATGCAGCCTAAGGAATCAAATTTCCCACAAGGATCACTCCAACCTTAAGAATTCACAATCAATGGAGTTTTAGCGAGAAAATTACGAGAATAAACACGGAAGGAGGGGAGGGGTGATGAGGGAACTTACCGAATGAAGAATGTTAACGCAAAGGAGTAGGAAAATGGAGCTTGGGAGCTCAACTATGGAGTTTTTTGGAGTGAAAGAAAGAGAAATAGAGTTGAAGTGTTATATAACTGTCAGGGGTCCTTCATTGCATTCGCGACAGGACCCCCGCATTCGCGGAGAACAGTTATCCCAACCATCGCGATCGTGATGGTCCAAGCCGCATTCGCGAAGAGGAAGCCAAGACGGGTCCCAGTCGGCTTCATCGCGAATGTGAAGGACACCCTTCACGAATGTGATGGTTAAGAAACTAGACCATAACAAATGCCATGGGATCCTCGCGATCACAAAGAGCAAAAGGGTTTGCAACTTAATGCAGCAACCAGCAATTTCTCAAAGTCCAAAAATCTTCTGACGGACTCTTGGGATTCATCCAGAACCCTGTGAACACAAATCAACCATGCTACCTTACCAGAAATGGCATTTTAGACTCAATGGAATCGACAAAACTCCCAACGGAGATCGTTTTAACAAAAGGTAGGCCCCATGCCTAAAACCAACTCAAAACTCAAAACCCAAAAGACCGAAAGCTTCGAGACCTGAACCAAAGGTCCCCCTAGCCTAAAGCTGACATTCCGGAGCTAACAACACTGACGGAATATCCATATGAGGCCATCTTCTCTGAATGTTAACCAAAGTCAACCTTACCAACCAAACTAACTTGAAAATACACAAAGCAGCATAAAACCAAATTGAAAGCACTCAGACTCGAACCATTAGTCCTACTAGACCAAAATCCCCGTTTCGGAGCCAACGGAGCTATCAGAATTCAATTCTGAGTGTGTTTACCAAGAAAGTTGACCAAAGTCAAAGATTTTCCAACTTTAAGGGCTAAAATAGGGAAATGGTCATAACGACCTAACGAACGGCCCGAGCACCAAATCGTCAGTCCTGGAAAGTCATAAATAATCTATAGCCACTGAGGGAAATCTCAAATGCGAAAAAAAAGTACAGGAAATGGAAAATAACTTGGAGGGTTATTACACAAACTCTCAAGCATCGACAATTATTTGCTAAGTTCAGCAAGTGTGAGTTTTGGATGCAGTCTGTTACTTTTTTGGGCCATATTGTGACTAGATATAGTATTTGAGTTGATTCACAGAAAATTGAGGCAGTAAATAACTGTCCAAGACCCACTTCCCCATCTGATATTAGGATCTTTTTGGGTTTGGATGGTTACTACAGGAGATTTGTGAAAGGGTTTTCTTCCATAGCTGCCCCGTTGACTCGATTGACTCAAGAGAAGGTTAAATTTCAGTTGTCTGACCTATGTGAGAAGAACTTTCAGGAATTGAAGACTAGGTTGATAACAACTCCAGTTTTGGCTCTACCCGAGGGCTTAGATGACTTTGTTGTGTATTGTGATGCTTCTATAATTCGTTTAGGTTGTGTTTTGATGCAGCGTGGTAGGGTGATTGCTTATGCTTCCAGACAGCTTAAGATCCATGAGAAGAACTACCCCACTTATAATCTTGACCGTGGTTTTTGCTTTGAAGATTTGGAGACACTACTTGTATGGTGTTCATGTGGATGTATTCACCGATCATAAGAGTCTTCAGTATGTGTTCACTCAAATTGAATTGAATATTCATCAAAGAAGATGGCTTGAGCTTCTTAAGGATTATGATATGAGTATGCTTTACTATCCTGGTAAGGCCAATATAGTGGTGGATACACTTAGTAGGTTGTCTATGGGTAGTGTTTCTTCGGTTGAGGAGGGAAAGAAGGAATTGGCTAGGTATGTTCATAGACTTGCCCGATTAGGAGTTCGCCTTATGGATTTGACAGATGGTGGGGTTATTGTTCAAAATGGTCCTGAATGATCTTTGGTAGCTAAAGTGAAAGAAAAGAAAGACAGTGATCCTATTTTGCACCAGTTGAAGGGTGTAGTCCATCAACAGAGAGTAGAGGTTTTCTCCCAAGGGGGAGATGGTGTGCTTCGATATCAGGGCCAATTGTGTGTTCCTAATATAAATGGGTTGAGACAGCGGATCTTGACAGAGGCTCATAGCTCTAGGTATTCTATTAACCCCGGTGCCACCAAGATATACCGTGACATATGGGAAGTCTATTGGTGGAATGGCATGAAGAGGGACATAGAAGATTTTATGGCTAAGTGTCCCATTTATCAATAAGTGAAGGTAGAGCATCAGCGACCGGGTGGTATGACTCAGGATATTGATCTTCCTACTTAGAAGTGGAATACGATCAATATGGATTTTATTATAGGCTTACCTCATACTCGCAGGAAGCATGATTCTATTTGGGTGATTATCGACAGGATAACTAAGTCAGCCCACTTTTTGGTAATCAAGACTACAGATTCAGCAGAGGACTATGCCAGACTCTATATTAGGGAGATAGTCATATTTCATGGGGTAGCATTGTCTATCATTTCGGATAGGGGTACTCAGTTTACATCCCAGTTTTTGAGATCATTTTTGAAAGGTCTTGGTACTCAGGTTAAGCTTAGCACAACTTTTCATCCACAGATGGATGGCTAGGCAGAGCATACTATTCAGACTTTAAAGGATATGTTGAGAGCTTGTGTGATTGATTTCCAGGGTAATTGGGTGATCACGTACCTCTTATTGAATTTGCCTGCAATAACAATTTTCATTCTAGCATCCAGATGGCCCCTCATGAGGCACTTTATGGTCGGAGGTGTAGATCTCCTATTTGTTGGTTAGAGGTAGGTGAAGCATCTTTGATTGGTACAGATTTGGTACATAATACTATGGAGAAAGTTCATATTATTAGGGAGAGGTTGAAGACCGCTCAGAGTCGATAGAAATCATACGCGGATGTAAAGAGAAGAGAGATGGAGTTTGAGGTTGATGATTGGGTTTTTCTGAAAGTGTCACCCATGAAGGGTGTGACGAGGTTTGGTAAGAAAGGGAAACTTAGTCCCCTCTATGTAGGCCCTTACAAGATTCTGAGAAGAGTTGGTAGTGTTGCTTATGAGTTGGAGTTGCCAACCGATCTTGAAGCGGTCCATCCAGTTTTCCATGTTTTCTTGTTGAAGAAGTGTGTTGGTGACCCAACCTTGATTGTACCTTTAGAGGATGTGTGTGTGAAGGATAACTCACTTATGAAGAATTTCCCATTGAGATTCTTGATCATCAGATTCTAAGGTTGAGGAACAAAGAAGTTGCTTCCCTGAAAGTCCTTTGGAGGAACCAGCTAGTTGAGGGAGCTACTTGGGAAGCAGAAGCAGCCATGAAAGCCAAGTACCCTCATCTCTTTCCTTCCGATCCAGTTTCAGCATGAGGTAGTAGTTTCCTCCTTAGTTTGTCCCTCCGATCCTAATCCATTAGCTTTTCTAATGATCCTAGCATGCATTCATGTTTTTCGAAGTTAGTTCAGTCATGTTTTAAGATAAAAAGACAGTTTTCATGCTTGCTCTTCAATTTTCATGTTTTGTTGGTTAGTTGGGTTGTTTTCTCTCCAGTTTTCCTTTCTTAGTCTTTATTTGAGGATGAATGATCCTAATGGGGGATATTGTAACACCCAGGAATTTGATACAGCTTTCAAACCTAGAATCCCTGAAATTTTTTAACTTCTCAGGGATCACGAGCCCAAACCACAAGCCCTGGACTGAACCATGAGCCATGGGATGGACTCATGGAAACTGTTCTGCAAACCCCTCCTCAGGTCTGAGAACCACGAGTCGGGTTCACGAGTCGTGGATGTTTCCCGGGTAGTGGAACCAACTCGTGGAAATCATACTGAGGCTCAAGTTTTTCCCAGTGAACCACAGATGGATCCTATGACTTGTGGATGGTTCCACGAGCCATACTGTTAGCTCGTAGAAACTGATCTGCAGCTTGCATTTGAGGCTCAGGAACCATGAACCGTAGTTCCATCTACGGTCCGTAGAAAGGGTCCGTGGAACCTGAAGCCGAGATTTTAAGTCTGTTTTTCCCAGCTTTTATCCAGGGGTATTTTTATAATTACCCACCATTTTAACTCTTAAGTGAGGTCATTTTGAACTCTTTTGGTAGAGTTTTATCCCTAATTAGCCTAAGTTCTTTTCAGAACTCTCATTCCACTTCTAAAAGAGGAAAAGATCTTCTTCCTCCCAAGCTCCAAACTCCAAGATAAGGATTCATCTTCAAGCCTCCATTCTTCTCATCTAAGGTTTAGAAAGATTCAACTCAGGTATGTGGGTATTCAATAAGGGATTCCTTTTACCCTTTTGCCCAAAACCCCAAGTTTTTACTTTTATTTATGAACTTGTGAAATTAGGGTTCTTACCCAAATTGGGAAAAACTTATGTATTCAATTTTAAAGAATCAATCCATGGTTTCTCATCTCTTACCCATGATTTATTTGAGATTCCCTAAGTATTTTCAAAAGCCCATGCATTAAGAATGAATTCTAGCATGATTTCACTAAATTGCACTTTTTCTAGTAAAAATTTGCATGTTTAGATAGCATGACCTCTAGTATCATGAAATTGCATGCCTAATTCTTCAAGTTATGAATTTAGAAAGAAAAGTTTGTTTTGAATTATGGCTATGCTAAGCTTTAAGACTTATGATTTGAGATTTGCGTGACATTAGATATGTCCTTATGCTTTTCAAATAGTTTTGGCATTAGATATGTCATCAGTATTATATGAGCTATAAGTATATTTTTGGAGTAGTATTTAGCACTGAGTGATAAGGGTTCTAGACAACCCAAGTCCAAAACTACTTTGCCAGCTTAGGTGAAGAGGGTCCTCATTAGTTGAAAGTGTCTCCTCTAGCCCGATGGGCTTACGAAAGTGGTTTCACGCTATGACATGTATAGTACTCCATGCCTTGGTAAGGTTCGGAGAAGCTTTGCCAACTAGGGTTATATAGTTGAATTCCATGTAGCTCACATGGTCTATTGTTGGTTATAAGAAACTCTCGTATGAAGGTTTTCAATCTTTGAAGTCTTATGCTATTCTATTTCATATGTTATGCTTAAATTATGATATTTAACTATGATATCTTTTATTATGCATGAGTTCAGCTTTAAATATATTTTAAGTATGTTTTTACCATATTTTTGCATATCTCACATATCAGTACATCCTATAATACTGACGCATATTCTTGCTCTGCATCCTTTGATGATGCAGATTCAGGTTCCAACTCCCAGGCTCATGGCTAGAGGCCGCAGGCTATCCGATTTGATTTGGTGAGTCCTCATATATTCGAGGAAAAGTATGATTCTTAACTAGTAGGTTTCTTTATTTCAGCACTTAGAGTTAGCTGGGGTCTTGTCCCAGAAACTCATTATGATAGTTTTAGAGGCTTTTCAGACATAGACAGTTATTTGGGATTTTGTATTTCAGACCGTGGTTCCTAGATCCTTTATGCTTATGATTGAGTTAGTATGTTTACTCCTCTTGTTATGCTTCCGCTATTTCTATTCATGTTATGTTATGTCATTCTAAAGCCAAGGGTTAACTTGAAGAACTTGTGATCCCGGGTCCCGTGTTACACTTAGGGGGTAGTCTCGGGGCGTGACAGTCCTGGAGTGGATCGGGCATTGCATGTTAACGCTAGGTGTTGATCTAGGGATCCGTAGTTGGTAAGGAAATGTAATAAGGGTAAATGTCTTGATTATTGTACATTGTTAAGTGATTGTGAGCCTGTTTCATGTGGTTGATGATTTAGAGGGTAGGTTGAGATCCTGACATTATGTTACTGGTTTTTGCTACATATTTGTACTATTTTAATTAGTTTTGATTTATTGTATTTATATTATTTGTTAGAGTTGGCCGATGATCCTAATAGTACACAGTGGTGATTCTACACTTGTTTTCCTTTTATGAGTACATGACATGTTTCGGTGGCTCCTATGCAACCTCAGATCTAGTCCCAGCGATTTCAGATTGCAAGGGTGAGCTGCTTTCTTCGGGCTACCTTGTCTTCATCCTGTTTAGTTGTAGCCTATTTATTTTAGGCTTAAACTCTTGTTTTATTGGAGTTGCATCCCCGTTCTAGACTTTTGATAGATGTTTTGGTACGGTGGTTTTTATTTTCTAGGGGATTTCCGTAGGATCTGGTTTTACTAGTATTTTGATGGTGAATGTTAGTTTATTTTAATGCAAACTAGTTTTGAGCTGTTAGAATTGTTAAGCGTTGGGTCAATATTGGTTCTCTCATTCGGGGGTCTTGGGTGGGTGTCACTCATTATGGTTTGGGTCATGACAGCACTAGGTCTTACTTTGGTCCGTCTTCTGGAGTTTGAGGGTTGGAGCAATGCCTCACCCGTTACACCAACTAAAAATTCATCCGGAATCTTCCCAATTTTGTTCCCAAGTTCTAACATTCTATCTTTGGCTCACTTGGATTAATTTTCTCCACATTTTTCCCTGTAATGCATCTAATCACATATATTAGCTTGCTATCAAGATTATGCACCAAAACACAAGATTATGAGTGAATCTCATCCTCAAAACAAGGCTAACCATGGGTAAAATGTGGTAAACGAGCGTATAAATATGTCCAATATCACTCGTACTTGGAACTCACATAAATTAGAAACTATATGTGTTATATACCTTTTTTGTCCAAATATTCATTCCACACTACTTAAATACAACTTCTTTGAGATAAAAAGTCATCCTTTATATTTAATTGAACTTTGCTGATATTTGCAAAAAGTAACAAACGGCGAACGGAAGAGCTAGTTAAGGTTTATATTGGGCGATGGGATAATTGTGTGTGAAAATAATTCAGTTAGCTATAGTTTTGATCTTAAGATGGATGTGAGGCTATCAAATTCACTCGACTACGATACATTTATATCTCGAATTTGTAAGCAAATAAAGGGTAGTTTGCAAGCGGTAAAATTTTGTGTAATCGGAAGATATCCATTTTCAATTCCGGACAAGGTGTGTCCTCTTATAAGAGATGAATATTTCTTATGATGAAACATTGGGAAATTTTTAATTTTAAGAGTGTCACAAGATCTTAAAACTAAGTGGCCCTAAATATTTTTGAAATGTATGTTAGTGATACGTCCAAATTACACTACAAGATATTACATGATCGTTATAAAATAGTGACTCGGGATCGTATCCTTAGAGAATCTTGAGTGTGTGTAAAAGATGCAATCATGTGTGTAATGAGATAACTTAAAGATTACATCAATGTGAAAATATTTTGATTGTATAACTAAACTAGAAATATATATAATAATTAATTAAAGCATAAACAACTAAGTAGACAAGTACCAAGTGTAATTGATGTAGACGAGGTCTAGGGTCACTTTCCTTGCCTAGGTGTGACTCTAATAGGGTAATGTTTATTACGATTGCTTATGATATTAGTTTTGATATGATATTTAAATAACACAAATACTCACTCAATATTTTTCAATATTGAGTGGTCTAACTTTGATTCACTTCCTCAAGTTAAAAGAGCCGCAATAAGATAAACTGACTAAAAGATCCAAGTATCATAATTTTGGGGATAAACCCTGCCATGGAAATAATATGTATGGTAATAAAAATGGAATAATAACGTAGTACCGTGATACGGTAATCAACAAGAATTAAAAAAATAACAAGGAGACAAAATATTTAACGTGAAAAACCTTTCTGAATAAGGGAGAAAATCACGGACTCGAGAGGAGCAAAATAATCCACTATAATGAGGAATTTACACTTTGTAGGTTTGAGTAAGTACTCCAGGAACCAGTACACACTCAAAAGAAATCATTCTCTTTTCATTTTTCTACCTCACTATAATACCGCTCACACTCTATTTTTTCTCACACACTATTTATCTCTCACTCTATGTGAAATGCTCTTCACAACTAATGAGATCTATTTTTTCTATGTGTTTCAAATGAGAGAGCAAGGCTCTCTATTTATAGGAAAGATGCCATCAATTTCAGCCAATCAAATGGCTTGCTGAACGTTGTAAGTTGCTGTTGCAATTTGCATTCTGCAACTTGTTACCAAAACAAGTTTTAGCAACTTATTATCAAAACAAGTTATGACAACTTGTTCCTTTTTCTTTTTTTATTTCTTTTTGTTTTCCTTTTCTAATAATGGGTGTGGACCCCATCAATCTCCCTCTCCAGACCCATTCACCGGAAGGAGATAACACCAGACTTCTAGTTTGAGTACATGCCGCAAGTTCTTTGCATAGCTCGAACTTGTCCCTTGGTACCACCTTGGTCAGCATATCTGCAAGATTTTCATTTGTTGAGATCTTCTCAACCTGCATAGATTCATCTTCTATCTTTTCTCAAATCCAATGATATCTCACATCTATGTGTTTTGTTCTTGCATGATACATGAAATTTTTGCTCAAGTCTATTGCACTTTGACTGTCACAATAGACAACACACTCCTTGTGATGCAAGCCAAGATCTTGAAGGAACCGTTTCAGCCACACCATCTCCTTGCCAGCTTCAGTAGCTGCAATATACTATACCTCAATTGTAGAGAGTGCAACACACTTCTGCAACTTTGACTGTCATAATATAGCCCCCCTTGAAAATGTAAACAAATATCCAGTAGTGGATTTTCTGTTATCAAGGTCACCTGCCATATCAGCATCTGTATAGCCTTTCAAGATTGGTTTAGATCCTCCAAAACACAAACGGTCTCCAGAGGTACCTCTCAGGTACCTGAGTATCCAATTGACTGCTTCCCAGTGTTCTTTTCCAGTATTTTCAAAGAACCTGCTAATAACACCAATTGTATGAGCAATATCAGGTCTGGTATATACCATTGCATACATCAAACTCTCGACCGCCAAAGAATAAGAAACTTTGACCATGCTCTCTTTCTCCTCCTTTGTTTTAGGACACGTCTTCTTGCTCAGCTTTAGATAAATAGCAAGAGGTGTGCTAACGGCTTTAACACTTTTCATGTTGAAGCATTCCAGTACACGTTCAATGTACTTCTCCTGAGATAGAGATAACTTTTTGCTTGTTCGTTCTTGAACAATCTTCATCCCTAGAATTTGTTGTGTTGGGCCTAAGTCCTTCATATCAAATGACTTGGATAGATCTCTCTTCAAATTGACAATCATATCCTTATCTTGTCCGACAATCAACATGTCATACACATAGAACAACAAAATAATAAAGTTATTATTGAAAAATCTTTTGAAGTATACACATGAATCAGAATAGGTCTTTACATAAGTTTGACTTTGCATGAATGAGCCAAACTTCTTGTACCACTGCCTTGGTGTCTGCTTCAACCCATATATACTCTTATTCAGTTTACATACCATGTGTTTCTTTCTTGATACTTCAAATCCTTCTGGATACTCCATATAGATCTCCTCTTTTAAATCTCTGTGAAGAAATGCAGTTTTCACGTCCAACGTCTCCACCTCAAGATCTAGGCTAGTTGCTTAGCTCAAAATGGTTCGAATAGAAGTCATTTTCACAATAGGTGAGAAAATTTTATCAAAATCAATATATTTCTTCTGTTTGAAGCCTTTTACCACCAATCGAGCTTTGTATCTGACCAGCTCTCCATTACCATCTTTCTTGAGTTTAAAGACCCACTTGCACTTGAGCGGTCTTTTACCTTTTGGAAGTTCAACCAGCTTGTGCATGATATTTTCTATAGAGATTCCATCTCTTCTTGCATGGCTTTCATCCACTGGCTCTTTTTTGGATGGGACAACACCTCCTTAAGACTTTCTAGCTCCCCTTCATCATTGATGAGGACATACTCTGAGGAAGGGTACTTAGATGACTCTACCCTTTGTCTTTCTGATCTCTTCAGAGTTTGAGATTGTTCTTCTTCCTGAGTAGGGTACTCCACTTGCTCGGTAGATCACCAAGTTGCTCCCCCTGCTCAACAATCACATCAGGTTGCTCCCCCTTCTCAGCAATCACATCAGGTTGCTCCCCCTTCTCAGCAATCTCGTCGGTTCTACTTTATGCATTTCTGGGATGATTAGAAATAGAAGGAATGGTAATAAGGTTAGGGACTATATCATTTTGTTTCTTGGCCTTCTCTGACAGATCATCAGCAGTTCTGACTTCACTTTCTCGAAAGTCTATATCTCTGCTTATGATGACCTTCTTCTTTACAAGATCCCACAGTCTGTACCCAAACTCTTCATCTCCATAGCCGATGAACATGCAGGGAACTAATTTATCATTCCACTTTCTTTTCTGCTCCTTCGGTATATGTGCAAAGGCTCTGCAACCGAACACCTTTAGATGCGAGTAGGACACCTCCTTGTTGGTCCAAACTCTTAACAGGCTATCTAAACCACTTCACCCCAGAATGACTTAGGAAGTTTAGCCATTCTGAGCATGCTTCTCACCTTCTCGACAATGGTGCACATCCTTTCAGCTATACCATTGTGTTATGGGGTTCCAAGAACTGTCTTCTCATGTCTGATCCTATGACTCGAATAGTACTCTTCAAATTCCCTTGAAGTGTACTCACCTCTGTTGTCAGTGTAGAGATTCTTTAGCTTTCATCCCGTCTCCCTTTCCACCAGAGCATGAAACTTTTTGGAATATTTGAAACACCTGATCTTTGATTTTCAAGATATAAACCCATAATTTTCGTGAAGCATCATCAATAAAAGTAACAAAATATTTATCACCGCCCATCGATTCTATCTCCATTGGACCACAAACATCAGAATATACCAAATCAAGTATATTCAATTTTGTTTCAGACGATGTCTGAAATGAGACTCTATGTTGCTTACCAAATAAATAATAGTCACAAGGTTTTGCCGTACCTTTGGCAAAAGAGATGAGTGATTTCTTAGCGAGAATCTGCAATCCTTTCTCGCTCATATGACCCATTCTTCTATGGCACAAATCTACAGAAATCTCTTCTCAAGCTGCATTTAATTCACCTCGATATATTTCTACATTTGTCCTATATAACGTGTCACGAGCAACTCCTTTTGCAATCACTAATGCTCTCTTGGTGAGTCTTCATTTTTTATTTGCAAAATAGTTTTCGTATCTATCTTGGTCCAAAGCGATTCTCGAGATTAAGTTCAACCACAAATCAGATACATGACGCACGTCTTTGAAAATTAATGTGCATCCGACATTAGTTTTGATACTAATATCTCTGATCCCCACAATCTGTGAGTAACTTGTGTTATCCATTTTCACAGTGTTGAAATCTCCTGCAACATATCTGTAGAAAAGATGCCTTACTGGCATAGCATGGTAAGATGTTGTTGTGTCAACCACTCATTCCAACTTTGTACCTGCCAAGTGCATGCACTCTTCTTCTTCATTTATGAAGAGAACAACATTATCATTGTTTTACACCGTGGAAGTTGTGTTGTCATCTTCTTCTGGCCACTGCTTTCACCTTTGTCCCTTTTTAGATTAGGACAATCTCTTTTGAAATGACCTGGTTGATCACAATTGTAGCAATTTCTAGCTCTTGATTTAGATTGGACCTTGGACTTTCCACGACCTCCGGATATAAAATAGTTACTTGAACTCCTTTGGTGACTCTTGCCTCTACTTTCTATGATGAGAGTCTGCCCATGATTTTTAGGCTTCTTTCTCATTTTTTCATTGAGTAGAAGAGATGATGTGACATCCTTCAACTCAATAGAGTCTTTACCATGCAAGATGGTTGTTGCCAAATTATCATAAGAAGATGGCAATGAGTTTAAGAGCACAATGACTTTATCTTCCTCCTCGATCTTTACGTCGAGGTTAGCCAACTGCGTGATTAGTCCATTCAACACATTTAAATATGACAAAAAAATTGTACCTTCACCCATATGTAAGGCGTACAACTGCTTCTTTAGGTATAATTTATTTGTCAGCATTTTGGACATGTATAGATTCTCTAACCTTGCCCAAATGCCACATGCACTCTCCTCATCGATGATGTTATTGACCACATCATCTGTTAAGTGCAACCTGATTACACTAGCAACATTTTCATCTATTTCCTCCCAATCCTCAAGTTTCATGAATTTGGGCTTTTTAGATTTGCCACTTAGTGCCTTGTGTAACCCTTGTTGGATGAGCAGATCCCTCATCCTTCTCTGTCATATTGAGAAACCGCTATCACCATTGAACTTTGCTACCTTGTACTTTATTCCTAACATTTTTATCTTACTGAGTATAATACTACCAACCAGAAAAAATTATTTCTATTCATAAGCAGAACCTGTGCTCTGATACCAGTTATTGGGG
This sequence comes from Jaltomata sinuosa, assembly GCA_003996215.1. Taxonomy (NCBI): domain Eukaryota; kingdom Viridiplantae; phylum Streptophyta; class Magnoliopsida; order Solanales; family Solanaceae; genus Jaltomata; species Jaltomata sinuosa. The sequence continues at coordinate 89,909 of QJPP01005233.1, forward strand.
ATAAACTACGTCATAGAAATAATATTTACGGTAATAACAATGAAATAATAACGTAGTGTCGTGATATGGTGAACAACAAGAATTAAAAGGAATAACAAGGACACAAAGATTTTAACATAAAAAACTCTTCTGAATAAGGAAAAAAACTACGGACCAGAGAGGAGCAAAATAATTCACTATAATGAGAAATTTACACTTTGTAGGTCCGAGTAAATACTCCAGGAACCACTACACACTCAAAAGAAATCACCCTCATTTGATTTTTCCACCTCACTATAGTACCGCTCACACTCTCTATTTTTCCTCATACACTATTTCTCTCTCACTCTATGTGAAATGCTCTTCACAACTAATGAGATCTTCTTTTTCTGCGTGTTTCAAATGAGAGAACAAAGCTCTCTGTTTATAAGAAAGATGCCACTAATTTCAGCCAATCAAATGGCTTGCTGAACATTGAAAGTTGTTGTAATTTGCATTCTGCAACTTGTTACCAAAATAAGTTTTAGCAACTTATTATCAAAACAAGTTATGACAACTTGTTATGCCCCATTGTTATGACAACTTGTTCCTTTTTCTTTTTGTTTTCCTTTTTTAAGAATGGGTGTGGACCCCATCAGATAATTCCTATCTCTAGTTCAAATTTGTTGATTAGAACTAATCAACCTCTCATAAGCCTAATTTCTTATTGGCTAATTAACACAACTTTAATTCATCTTTTTCAAGCAAAAATCAAGGTATAAAAAGCATGAATCAATGTTTGCAATCACGAGTTCATAAATTAAGCATGTATATAGCTAAAGAACAATCATCTTAATCATAAACAAGTCACTTGAATATTACCTATAAGAATCACACACTAGGGTCTAACTTTATCTACTCTTGCTCAAAGAAAAGAAAAGAGAGATTAAACATGATTAGATTAATAACGAAGATAGAAAAGCAAACTCTCTTATTTAATTGGTTGATCTTCCTTGAAAATATACAAAATAGCTAAACACTACTCTAAGTACAAGTTCCAATGACAATATGACATAAGAAATGACCATAAATGCTATTTATAGATTGTATTATTTGTTGAGAAAATACCTCTATATTGTGCACTCGTGGAGCCGAACCTAGTTCATTTTCACGAGGTGACCCTTTAGATTTCTCCAGCTTCAGTTTTAGGATTTTGTTCATGTTAGACTTCGTGGATCCAAAGAAATATTGGGTTGAGCTTTATGGAGCCAAAAGGGGCTCGGTTCCTCGTCTTTTACAAGCCTAAGAGTTTTACGCTCCCATTCGTGAAGCCAGACAATTTTGTGGAGGTAGATATGAGCTATTCTTTTTAGGGATTTCTGAACTTCTTAGTTTGTGGAGCCAAAAGGAGTTCGTTCCACCTCTTCTTTCTACACTTTTTCACCATCAATTGGGCATGCAAATAGCTCCACAAACTGATTTTGTGGAGCCATATTCATGTTCTTTATGCTTCACTTTATTAATGATCAACCTTTTAAGCTCATTATTAAAATTCACCAAAAAAAAGTTAGTCTGTGGCTATTAAATTGTCCTTAAGAAAGTGTAAAATATTAGAAAATGTGTAATAAGTTTGTGATTTTACCAACTTATCAAAATTTTCAAATTTAATTTTTTTTTCTCCGCAAGCAAAACAAAATTATTCAAAATCCTTAAATTTCGGAATGTTGTGATGTCTCCTCTGTCGAGCTCCAAAGTGGAAGGATAATTCCAACCTCCATTGCGAGCATCCTCAATTCTATCCTCCTCAAGCAGCTCAATCTCCGCATCAACACTGACTTTAATTTCCTATTAGAATAAGCTATAACTATGAAAAAAAGAACATAATCATAACTTAATAATTTATTTGATATTGTTACATAATTAAACTATTGAGATCTTTGTAATTCAGTATAACTCAAACTTCACATTGAAGGTTAGATAGGATAACTGGGATGATAGATCTCCTCATTTATCAATCTCATTATTAGTTGAAACAAACACCAGATTTTCTCTCTAGGATCTCATGTATTCTTATATATTAGTGTATTTTTAATTGCGAAAGCAACTCATTTTAATCGTACTTTGAACAAAAAAATGTTGATTCTCAAAATCTCCATTGAAATAAAAATTGTGCATTGTGAAAACCAAAAAAATTATCAACGTCAGAAAAGAAAAGAAAAGAGTTTTAGCTATTTAGTGTCAATAATTTGAAATTAAGTTGAAAATATTTTGCTTTATGGGTGTGTTCGGTATGGAGGAAAATGTTTTCCATGAAAAATGTTTTCCTTGGAAAATATTTTTTAGGAAAACAAGTTGTCTCTTAGTTATTTTCTTGTGTTAGGTACGCAAATAGAAAAAAATATTCTAAAAGCATTTGTATATATTTAACACAAAATAATGAGAACGAATAGGGTAAAGGTGTGGGATAATGAAAAAAATTATATTTTAAAAAAAAAAACATTTGG